>JANGFI010001484.1:0-16855 GCA_025758705.1 Goffeauzyma gilvescens
GGGGGGGGGTTAGGGGGGGGGGGGGGTATAAAGGGACTGTCCAGGCGCAGGCGCGTCGGCCGCGATTGTCCCCCCGTAAGTATCCAAGATGTCATTTGGGGCATCGATTTGACACGTCACCCGAGACTGTGCAGACAGTATACTATACAGGATACCAACGCAACGAGTGGCGAATGGAATGGACAAACGTGATATCTTCTTGTCTCATGGCCAATCCCAATGGGAATCATCGGATAGATTCAATACTAGGTGGGAGTGCTTGTACTTTGTGCAGGGGAATGCGATCTTCCTAGAGGATTGGTTGCAGGTTTGACCGGGTTCGGGTGAGTTTCCGATCTGATGACCAGATTCGGAGTTTCTGTGTTTCTTTGTTTTGGTGTACATTTCATAGGTGTTTTGTTTTGCAGCTTAGTTGAAGGTTAGAGGAGGTTATATAAGCTCTCGTTTTGCCCGGTTCTTTTCGGTTTATTTTAGTCTTTTCACAGACAATTCCCATTAGGTTGGAGGAGATCAGAGGGGTGTCTTCCTGGTGCCGCCGACCTGTCACGGTGTAATTTAAGTCAGGGATCTATCGGAGCGAAGACACCAGCCAGACGCCAGACGAGGTTGGAGAAGAGGCGGGGAGACAGGGGGGGAGATAGAAAGCAGGGAAAGCAGGGCGGAAAGATCATCCGTATGGTCAGTTCAATTCAATCTCTATCTCTCCAAATCATTACGCAACTGTGATGCCTTCCGTCTTTGCATATGTACAATGCTGGATTCAGTCTCGCCTCACAGTTTTCCCCTTGAGAGTCGAGTCTGGTCGAGAAAGGGAAACAAACAAGGAGGTATAGGAAATAGGGTCGATTGGACTCATTCGGCCCCTGAACAAACCGATCGAAAGCAGCTCGAAAGGGAGCACTGAACTGCGATTGAAAACTGGCCTCCAAAGGGGAAACAGAAAAGAAGCCAGATGCAAAAAGCTGAGGACTACTGGTAACGTTCGATACCCTCGCGCGTGCGTTCAACCAATGCTTTCGTCATTCTTTTACGTGATTCCTTCCTTCGCACTGGACTCGGTCGCAAAGGCGCCTCCCTGCCTAGTCCCCGACCGTTTACCCATTGAGAGCGGGCGACGCAACCCCCCCCCCAACCCCCCTCACCCGCGCGCGTACCAAGAAATTACAACAGGGAGACCGTGCACACGAGGGTTCGATAGGGAGAAAGAACACAAACGATGGAATCAACGGCTTGATGGTTTCTTCTCAACCCATTATTCTATTGTTCAGATCCTCAAATAATGAAAAAGGGCTATCCAAATTTCAACCAACGCAAGAGGGAACTTGCAAAGAGCCGATGCTTTGGTCCCCCCCCTCCCCATCCATCTTGATATTTCCGTGAACTTTTACAGAATCTAGTCGCCGATTCGATTCGCCGGGTTCGACGGTTCGACCATGATACATCTCAATCGGACCATGGCTTTCAGCTCTCTAGGCTAGACAATAAGGCAGGTAGTCAGTGCAACTCAATTTAGCTCCGGCATTCGGTCGGTCGGTCAGAAATAAGCCCCTCCCACCGCCCCCTTCTCGTGGCAATCAAGATCCTTCAAGTTCCAACACCATGTGTCGCCAATACATCTCGTTAAACCCCTCTCTCCTCTCACTCTCCCTCCTCCTCCTTCTCGCCCCTACTGTGCTCTCCCAACAACTATTTTCCCCGAGCATCAACCTCTGCGCAGGAACAACCGCAGATACCCTCTCTTTCACTTCCGCTTTCGCCCAAATCGTTCCACCCGACAAAGCATCCACACTCGACCTTGGATTCGACCGCAACGACACCGAGGATGGCCGACGAATTCTTCGAATTGACATGTTCGGAGATCTTCGTACCGACCTTGCCGGATATGACAACACTACCGGCAAGCTCGCGACGTTGTTCATCCATACCTCAGACGTGACATACAACGTATTTTCCTCGACGTCTTACGCGTGTAACTCACTATTTCCTCCGTCTCCATTACCTGAGCCCTACATGCCTGGTAACACGACGTATTGTCCCCTCACCTCCGGACCAATCGGGTTGAATCTCTCAATTCCACTTTCGGGTTCTTTTGGTCTTTCAACGTTGAATACCAGAATCCGACTCGTCGATTCCTCAGTTCCGCCGAAGGAATTGTCCTGTGTCGAAGTTGTGCTTACACCATATTACCCAGGCGCGTGGTATTACTCTCTCTTCCTCTGGCTTCCCGTCGCTTTGGTCATCGCTTATTGGGTGACGACTTGGGCAGGAAGGTTTGCTGCAGGGTGGATCGTAGGAAGAATGAGTATGGGTGAGGGTGAGGATGGCGGTGGGGGAGGGGGAAGTGGAAAGGCGGCAGGCGATGATGTTGACGGATGGGGAAAACGAGGAGGAGCAGGACGAAGGTGGGGAACAATGGTCATATCTGGTCTCAGCGGCGAACGAGTCGGTGTATCAGGTGGACTGTTGAGGTTTATCACACCAGGATTCAGGGACGTTATCTTTCACCTCCAGTTTTGCGCCATATTGGCAATGGTCGCCGTGAACTGGCCACCATTCGTCTACCCAATTTTGAGTAAATCAGCATGGGCGTCTCTCGTTTGGAATACCACAATCGTCGCAGATACCACGTACAATTTGCTCGCTTCCAACACCAACGCCGATTCAATACCTAATGGATTCCGCGATCAAGTAGCAGATAAATCACTCCCCCTCTTCCTAGACAATTCAATAGCCAACACTTTCCTCAACTTGAACTCTAAATCCCCAACCGGCATTCCAGCGTTCGCCACCTCTATCGGTATAAACGATATAGACCTTTTTGGAACCTGTCTCGCTCTCTTCCTCATGATCGCGGCAGGCATCATCCTGGTATCCATCCTCATCTGGGTACTCCACGGTGTTCTGACCTCATTGTTCACACCTGCTCCCCCTTCTTCCCCAACGGACCACTCACGGCCAAAACATCCGGTTGCAACCACTTCTCGCTCATCGGGGTCCCTAGACGCACCTGCCGATAAATCCACGTCAATGTCTCCCGTACAGAAGACTACATCCTTATTGCCCAGCTTACGATCACCTGTCGTCATGAACGCACCCGTACCCACACCCACACCCGCACCTTTACACTGGAAACGTGCCTGGTGGAGATTCAAGGTCAAAGGTCCCATCGGCGCGTTCCACTGGTCCGCACTCTGCGGTAACCTCGTCAGACTCCTCATCCTTTTCCATCTGCCAATCACCTGTTTTTGCTCTTACCAATGGACGCAAAGATCGAGAGCTTCTACAGCAACCATCGTATTGTCAGCGCTCGCGTTCACTGCCTTCTCAGTCATCTTACCAGTCTACTTGCTAGTCCGAGTCGCTAAAACACCAACGGGAAAACTCTACGACGCCACAAGAACACTCCTCTCGCTTGGTCCCATTTACAACCTTTACTCACAAGGAAAGCAGATGTTTCAAGGCGTGCGATTCCTAGCCAACTTAGCGACTGGGATCGCCGTTGGTGCTGGACAGAAGAGCGGAACGGCTCAAGCCGTCGTCTTACTCGTCGTCGAAATCGCTTGGGGACTCCTCACGACGATATGGCAACCTTGGAGACCCGGTGCAGGTATGGCGATACCCACTTTCATCTTCACCCTCATTCGAATCATCTCAGTCGTCCTCTTGCTTATCCTGAGTCCAGCGATCGATATCTCCTCACCGGCGGCAGGGTGGGTCGCATATGTCATACTCTTACTTCAAGCCATCGCTTTCGTCTATTTCTTGGTCATGTTGTTTTGCAAGATCCTAGAGGGATGCCTACGGCTGTTTGGAAACGTCAAATTCGATGAGTCCACACACCCATTAGATGGCGGTTTGCTCGCTGCTTTCGGTGGTCTACGTCTGCCAGGTCGTCGAACCGCGAAGAATCAAAGAGATCGACGACGACGACAAAGAATGGAAGCTTCACAGACTTCGGCTGGATCCATCAATACACAAATGATGCTTGATCGGTATTCCACCAACACTAGTATTCCATTCAATGACACCGACTATCCAGCTGCTCCTGGTTCACCCGTTGAACGTGGTTTCTCAGTCGTCAGAGGCGGGAAAGCAGAGTACCGAAACCCTTATGCCGCTCTACCGATGACTACACGATCACATGCCTACACTCCAACCCAACTATACCCCGTACAAGAAACAGACATCAACGCTCCGCCTTCCCCTAATTCATTTGTTGTCAATAGGGCGGCGCCGTCAAAGCATACACGGACGCGCTCACAGAACACTGTCATCGAGACTTACCCACCATCGCAACATACATCACCGGCGAATATTCCCATTCAGCTCGCTGACGGTGAGCGGTCTGCGGCCCCGTCTCGGACGCCTTCGGGACAGAGGACCTCATCTCGTGCTTCACCACAGAGTTTGCTACCACTGCTGGCTATGACCAACACACCAGCACTCGTCCCTAATCGATTTGATGACGACGAAGACGAGGACGATGGCGGGACCTCTCCGACGTACTCTTACGATGACGACGAGGAACAGCCTCAGAAACGAGTGACGAATCCCAGGACTTGGTTCAATCGGGCAAAACGGAACAGCACGGGGGACGCAGATGAAGAGGAGGTGGTGAACGATGGTGGACATGCGCGGAGGTCGGTCGGAGAGACCAGTTGGCTCTCTTCTCTGAGACCTGGATCGGCTCGGAGAGAGAGTCAAGCCGCTGCAGATGCAGAGCGATCGAACGAAAACATTGAACGGAAATCCGAGATTGAGACGGAGGTTTCCTCCGTCAATCGACAGGCGTCTCGTCGATCTGGAACGAGTGGTGAAACACGAAGGTCATTCCAAGTCAATCGCATGTCACGTACGTCTACTATCAGCCAATCACCGCGAAATTCCGCTCAAAACTCTCCTTCGATGAGAGAGATACCACTCCCACTCCCGCTTCCTGTTTCTGCCCCACTCTCCGACATTCAATCCGAACGTTCGTACATCGTCTCACAACCTGAAGAGATCTTGTCCTCGCCGCCTCGTTACGAAGCCGCTCTTGATCCATTGACGTCACCGGCACTGTCGACGGATCCGCATGAGCCTCCGAAAGGAAGTTTCGTCGTGAACCGACCCAATCGACCTTCTTCTTCCTCTCGAAATAACAACGGTACACAATCATTGCCTGTGAGATTTGCGCCTGTCAAAGAATCTCAATGAGAATGTCTGCTCGTTCCGTTCACCCCGGCGGATTTGCCTCTTCCCTTGGTATATTCCCCCCCCTTTTTTTTCCACCATACACTATCACCTATACTTACTGTATCCGCCTGCCACCAGTATCATGCTTACCGCGTATGATTGAATTAACGAATGTTTATGTTTTCCTTAGACGCCTGTAAGCGCTGTGAGGTCCATCCATCGGGATGACTCTCAGTGCGACCCTTCCTTCCCGATCCAAGTCTTCAGTAATCCTTGCTCCCCATCTTTTATGTCCCTCACCGTCGTCCATCCCCATCCCCATCCCCATCCCCATCCCCATCTCCTTGTCATTCATCGTGTGTGTCAAGCTTGGTCTGGTCCTGGACTCCTCCCCTCGTCATGTGTATGTGAACCCCCTTCCCCGCAGCCTGGCCCATCCATCCATCCATCCATCCATCCATCCATCCATCCATCCATCCATCCATCCATCCATCCATTCATCCCTTCCCTTCCCCTCCTGGCACACGCAGTCCCGCCCCGCCCGGCCCCGTTTCGCGTCCTTGTCCCAATCGCGTCGGGAGAGAGGGAGGGGGGGGGGGGGGAGGGAGGTCATCGTCTTGTTCAGTAATCAATACGACGAGATCATCATCACCCCCATTGCTTTTGAGCTTCTAAAACAATTCAGGAATTGCTCAAAGTCCACGTTACTAGTCCATCCTCCCTCTTATACCAGCAACAACTACCACCCTATCAACGACTACCGTTCCTAGAGAAAACATCGGACGGACCCCTCGTTTCATCTTTCGGATTTCCATTCCCATTCCCAATCCACCTCACCGCTCTCACTAATCTCAGTCATCTCATCCCTCAAGCATCAAACATCTTGGATCCTCCCCTCCAAGTCGCAATGTCCGCTACCATCTCCTCTTCTTCCGCTTCCTCCCCGTCATCTCCCTCTTCACCAGCTGTCACAAAACCATCCGGTGGTGTGTCTAACGGTCCTAGGGATGACTCCGACTCTCCTAGTCCGTCGGCAGTGCTTGACCCTCTTGCTGGTGGAAAGAGCACAAAAGCAACAACCAAATCAGAGAGAGATTCAGGGGATGTCGTGGTAGATCAGGAAGGATCGAAAACGCAGGAGCAGGAGGAAGAAGATAAACAGGGACGAGAAAGAGAGGAAACGGAAGAAGCGCAGGAAGAAGAAGAAGCAGAATTCTCAGAGGTCGAAACCGATTCCGACTTAGATCCCCTTCTTCCACCGGATGATCCTAGATCCCTCGCCCGAGAACGAGAAAAGCAAGAAATCGCAGCCAAGGAGCAGGAGGAAAGCAGTGTCTCGAAGGGTGGTTCGGGTGGTGGTGTGGGGGCAGAGGGTGCCGAGTCCAGTAGAAGAGTCGGGGGAGATGTGAAAGGTTTGGGAGAGTACGATCTTCCAAAATCGATCGTGATGAGGATAGCTAAGAGCGAGGTGAGTGAGGTTTGATTGGAAGGGTGTCTCAGCGTCACAGTCGGGATGCGGATGGGATGGGATGGGATGGGAGCTAGGACAGGGGAAGAACGCTGACTTCTGTCCCATTTCCCTTCTTCCTTGGTTCGGGGTTCTGTTGTTTCGTTTTGTTGTTTTCTCTCTCCGTTATTTTTCCTTTTGCCAGCTTCCCGAATCAGTGAAGCTGCAACAGGATACTGTGCTGGCACTCATGAAGAGTTCGACCGTGTTTATTAACTATCTGAGTGAGTTATCCTTTTCTTTCCGTCTGACCGACCAAACGAATCAATTAGGTGGATCCACTAAAAGTATATCTTGTGCTCGATTCATTTCTACAGCTGCTGCGTAAGTCTTCCCTCCAATTAGTTTTCTGATGAAGAGGGTACCGATCCAAAACGACCGTGATCCCGCCTACGTTTAGAGTACTGACCTTCCTCTTTTTCCTCTCACCACAGTGCTCACGACCGTTCATCGGAGCGAGGTTCCAAGACGATCAATGCCGATGATGTTCTCGGAGCGTTGGAAGAGATTGAGCTTGTGGATGCGGATACAACTAAGCATATTCTTAAGGATCTGAACAAGGAGCTGAAAGGTGAGCCTTGTTCCCCCCCCCCCCAACCCCCACAAAATAAAAACGTCCCGGTTCCATTAAACCATCCCACGGAAAAATATCGCGTTCCTCCAAACTGAACATTCTCTCCTTTTTGCCCTGTGTTAGCTTTCCGAGCATACACATCAGCTACCAAGGCGGCCTCAGCAAGATCAAAAGCGGCGAACAAGAAGAAGACGAGGGAGGAGGATGACGATGTCCAGATGGAGGATACCGGCAATCATGATAACGAAGGTGATGGAGCGACAAAATTCGTCGTTGAGATTGATTAGGCCGCTGTTTTTGTGCGTGGATGTTATGGTCATTGCAAAAATATTCTGTGGTAACGCATTATAGTGTATAATATCATTCCATTGTGAAGAAGCAGACACACAACGACCGATTTGTGCGGGATCCCTTCCTTGGACCGTTCTGTCACACATACATTCAGACGTTCCGGTCTCGTAACGCAGCCGCTGTTCTTATCACTGACCAGGAGATGGTCATCGAATCCTATGCGAAGTTTGTCTACGGCCGAGCGATGTCCCCCAAGCGTCTTTATACAACACCTATCGAACGTGCCTGCCAACGACCCTTTCGTCTCGACTGTCGTGCCATCCGTTGAAGGACGTCCAGTTGTCGACCAGACTCTTGGGGGGTAGTGTTGGTTTATTTTTTACGTGTACGCGTTGTTTGCCTACCTGTCGACGATGGGATGGGGGGAGCCGGGAGCCGGGAAGCGCATCGCAGGAGAGAGAGAGAAGGGGGGGGGGGGGAATGGCTGTCGGGCAGTAGAACACAATTCGCTTCGAATATCACCCACCCCTCTCTGTCCACATACATACGGAGATTAGGTGATAAATCAACAGGCATCGTCTCAATATCAGCCATTCTATACTTTCACTCGTCCATCATAAACAAGAAAACGCAGAAAACCCCCTCTCGCACACGGATGCGAAATCGCCCTTTTCGACGAGAAACGAAATCGTTGTCAACCAGTACTGGCCGAAGATTCTACGACTTAGCTTTCCCCCGAAGCCGTTCCCCTTCCCTACTCTCCGTCCTCTCACCTCCACACACCATACCTGATCTCTCGCTTTTTCCTCTCCCAGCCCTCACAATCGCCGCTACTCAGCGGCCTCCGCCCCTCCCCCCCCTCCCCCCCCCCCATTTTTCCAACTATCGAAAGTGAACATACCACATCGTGTCAATCATGCAACCGGTCACCTCAAACCATGCCAACATCGTCGATGATCACTTTGATCCGACCTCCCTCACGGGTGCCGACTACGACGTACCCATTGCGAGCCGGAGTGGTCCCGACGGAGAGGCCGAAATTGACGGCGCCATTGCATCTGGAGACGAAGACGACGAAGTAGATCCAAAACTGAGGTTCAAATACCACGATGACGAAGCATTAGATCTGAAAGAGGCATGGACGGATGGACAGGTGGTGTGGCTGCTCAAGGTCCCAGATACACTGATGGATCGGTGGAACAAAGTGAAACAACCGGGGAAGATTTTAGGGAAATTACGTGTTTATGATCCTGAGCCGGGGAAGGCTGACAGAAGTTTTGAACTGGTAGTGCCTAACGCGGTTGAAGAGGAAGAAGAGGAAGAGGAAGAGAAGATTAACGAAGAGGATGTCGAGATGGGTGAGGGAGAACAAGGTCAAGATACGATAGGGGAGTCATCGATCGCAGGGTCATCATCGACGGGAGGGAATGTCGATAACAAAGAAGCGATGACAGGCTCTAGCTCCGTTCCCTCATCAGCAGCCAAGGATATCAAACCTAAGATCAACAAATCCAACTCCATCACACCGTCAGATTCAAAACATTCAGGCTCTGGGGATCAACCGCTTACCGAAGAAGAACAGTACACCGTTTATACAATCGAGGATGGAGATGATTTCATCCCTGCAAGTCAGAAGAATCGGAGGTGGCTCTATTGGGAGAGGGACCGAAAAGTTGGGTTCTACGGGAAAAGTAGATTCCGAGGTTAGTTCTTGAAGGTATTTTGCGTCGTCAATCGAAGACGAACGAAATGCGCTTTGACCTTATTGCTGATCTAATCAACATTCAAACGTATCTTCTCTACGACACCCTTCTTTGGCCCGGCCCATTTTCCAGCCTACCCGCGCCTCCTCGCTCGAGCATCCAAAGAAGCCCTCCTTGTTCCTAAACTTTCCGCTTCTGCCCGAGCCCAACAGATCCGTGATCGTTACAACCATCCATCCCTCCAAAAGACTCGAATCAAGCTACTCGCCGATGAAAACCTGACCAGAGGCCAAATGAACACCCTCGTCTCTGGCGCACCGGCAACGATCATCAAGAACACACTGTACAACCGACTTGCCGAACGAGTTGCACAGCACGAGTCGGGCGGTCAGGCGGGAACAAGTAACGCCGCCGCTGCTGCTGCCGCCGCCGCCGCTGGCGGTTCTCCACCTCCTGGACCTGCTCTCGGACAAATCGGCGTATCTCCACCAAAGCGAGGCAAACCAGCGAGGGAACGAACGGTCGCTCTTCCAGAGGGTCCGTTGAGAGACGCCATTGCTGGAGAATTCGAAAAGTACAAGTACTGGAGTTTCAAGGCCTTGAAGGAGAGGTTGAATCAGCCGGAGAACCATTTGAAGAAAGTGTTGGCAAGCATGGCCGTCGTCGAGAAGTCTGGGCCATATCGAAGTATGTCTTGTCTCGTCGCTTCTCTTCCCGCCAGTTTTCAGAATTGTTGACGTCCCTTTCACCTTTGTTTCTATACCCTTCCCCTTCCCTCTCTTCTTTCCACGCCGGCCACAGACTACTGGACCCCTCGTCTCGACCTTCCCATTTTCAAACATCAGGACGTCGGAGAAGTCGGCGAGCTCGCACCAGAACAGCAAGAATCAGTGCCAACACTCGCGCCGAGGCGGGACGATGGAGATGAAGATGATGAAGATGAAGATGAGGAAATGGGAAATGAGGATGATGACATGGAGGAGGTGGAGGTGTAAGAGGGGAATGGTAATGGGACGGTTGATTCGTTCTTGCGTGTAAATGCCATACTCGGCGGAGATAAGAAGAATTGCAGGCAGACAGAAGACTATGAATGACCAATGCCAAGCCCACATTGCCACGAAAAGAACTACACACGAGTCTAATCGATATGCTGATCTACGACCGGGGTGTGTCGAACCGAACACACCGTCTCCGTTCAGCTCGCGGACCCGCGTGAGCTTCGCAAGATGAGACCGTGAGTTCTGTCACATGATGGATCAGGTGGTGATGCTGTCCTTGAAGTTTGCTTGGCGTGCACGCTGCGATCTGACTCGGAAAGGTGACAAAGGGGAATGGATTCGTGTCGTGTTCGCGTGATATATTCAGCAATGGAACTCAAGTACGTATTTTGCTGATCAGGAACGCCAGGTTGCCTTCTCCAAGGGCCGTCTCATTTCGCTTTTGGATTGGTTAGGTTTGGTACCAGACCTGGCAGGCTTTCGGCGGCAAATCCAATCACGGGGAGCAGAGACTGCAGTTGGCTAGGTCTGATCATTGGCTAACTGAGACGTCCAGCCTCAGGAAGCCCTGCTGTGTCATGCATGAAACTTAAAATCCGTGCTTTGCGCCTTGTGAAGGGAACTCGAATTGAAGAGTTCTGGGCTATTCATCGGAATCAGAAAGATGATGATTCATTGAAGAAGGAAGGGGTTTGGATGTTCGATCATTCTACCAGTGCATGTATGCCCCTTCTTTTAGCCACCGAACAACGTCACCTAAAGCGACTCTCTTCTACTAGGCGGTCAAGTGGGTCTCGCATTTCTAGATGCTTTGCGAAGCATATACGGATGCGCGCTATTTCCATTCATGACGGACACGAGCCTTCTCGGTGACCACATTCTTTGGGGGAAGGAGGGAGACAGGGAGTTGATGCAGCGAAGGTCAATTTCTCTTTTCAATACGTCTTGTATAGCAAGATGGGATACAATCAACTCACAATAGCAAATGGGAGGGTGAAAACATTTGATGCAATGTAGATATATCCAGTAACAAGGGCAAAAAGCTGGACATTGGGCGCGGGCGGAGCACCGTCTTGATCATTCGGCTGTGTTCTGCGGAAGTTTAGATACGGAGGGGAAATAGGTAAGATGATTGTTTAACAAGGAGATGCACACCCGAGTGGACAACAGTCATTCGATACGTCGGTGTGCATCCCACTTACCCATCCGGTAAATGGCTCAAGGACTGAGACATGTAAATACAGCCAATCCAAATTTTCAAAGCACCTAAAGTGTCACAAAGGGAGAGAACCGTATATCAGTCTTTTGCAGGTCGCTATCTTTACAATCCCCACCTTCCTTTTATGTGTCACCTAGCTGACACAGGTACGTACTATTGACAACGCAAAATATTGCAGAGGGTGATGTTTCGCCAAGCCAAGCACTATCAAGCCCGACAATAGCTGAACCATAACCAAATAATGCTTTAAGGCAAGACCTTGGACCATTATTCTTGTCGAGAAATATGATCATCAAGTCTGCCAGCTGGGTGATGGCAATCCATACAATAATTGAGGCTTGAAACGCCATTACCCATGCAACCGAACCGAGGTGCTTTGGAATGTTTGTTCCCGCAACATAGTTGCAACGCGCCTGTTCACCATCATCATCGTAGTTGCCTGCCTTTGGCATATAACTTGTTGATGTTCCCATTTTCCGGCTGTAATTGTTCCCCGAGTTGAGCATCTTTATAGGATGGCAGGACAAACAAAGGGAGATGAGTGACTTGTAATTGTCAAAGAGTACTCTGACACGCCAATTTGCCCCTGCACCTGGAGAGTAAAACACTCACAATGATGATCTCAGCGATTTGCAGTGTCACTGTGTTTGGATATCAGTTTGTTATCGGATGGGTGAAAACCAAAGTTGTCAGCCTCTGCCAGTTTCCCCAAAAGATTTCCGGTTAGTCGATTGCAAAGGAGGAACATCCCACCTCCAATAAGCAACGAGACCCATATCCAAATTAGAGCAATTTTTAAGCTCGCTCTTTTCGTCCACTGTAGAGCATTGGGAATGACCAGATGATATATGTGTTGTGTTCGGATCATGCGAAATATCAGATGCGTCAACACATGTCAAAGGGAAAGTATGTCTGCAGATCTCACCGGAGGGCGGCGGGTCTTCTCATCATCATAGTAATATGGTTCACGGAATTGTTTTGGGTAGCCCCAGAATGTTCTTCCTCCGCCAGACATGCCAATGTATTTCCTATCGTGCTGGGGTAACGGCGCTGAAAAGGGATGGGGATAAGTGTACTTGTCAATGACCAATCGGTGGAACCTTCAAATGTACGGTAAGCGGTGATTGAACAGATTGTAGCAAATGTTTGAGCCCGCAGCAAGACAGCACTGGGAGCCAATCGAAGTTTCGATGGGGTCAGATCGTTCTTGGGGAATGCAGATTGAGACCACTTGCAGATGACAGACGTATTGGGCTGAAGAGAAATTGATCCTCAGATCCAAGATTTGGCTCTCAGCTGTGCTATATAACAGTATGTCTGGTCCCTTTCCCACATCAGGACAATCACTCTGTCAGGAGCACAGTCAACACTCCTTTCATAGACCTCTCCAGCGTTTCAAGGGGTAAATTTGTAGCGAGTTACAAAGTGTAAGCATCCTAGGCGTGCATCACCAACTTCTGCCTCTGGCCTTCCCTTATCCTCCTTACGGGAACATTAATACCGTACAGGAATTTAAGGGGAAAGCCGTATGGCAGTCGAATTTAGGTTTATCAACCCAGCCAAACCGGTTTAGAGGTGGTGTAGGCAGAGGGCAAACCATACAGACCACGAGGACTCCGTGGATCATTCAGGTGCGGGCGAGGGGCGGATCTTCGCCACGGGCAAAGACGCCCTGTAGGAAACGAGCATAATGAGTAGGGATTCCGTTGGCTCAGAAGCGCGGATGATGCTTTACCTGGATGAGTGAAACCTCCAACGCCTTCACCATCTTTTCCGCCATCCCTCATCCGCCGGCTACCACAGGAGGCTCCTGCGCCAACTCGCCGACGCAACAATTCAGCGCGGTGGCGCGTGAACACGCCATCATCACGATCACTGCCCGATTTGGAGGATCATGTGGCGTGGCAGGTGAAGGTCCCACGCCAAGCACAAGCAAGACCAAGAAGGGAACCAAAACACAGGTTCAACAGACCACAGCCAGTCAGTGTAACGGTAACGAGCGATTATCTTCAAAATCTCACTCGCAGCAATGGTATATTACACACTGCTTGCATTAAAATCAGTCGACTCGCCAAGAGTGCGACACACAGATGTTCTTCTCCCTTTGTCTAGGTTCCTCGGATCACGGACCTCACTTTGCGTAACTTCACGCCCTTGGCAAGGTATGCAAGACAATAATTCTAGCTACAAGTAACCAAAAGTAAGTAACAACACTTCCCAATGGCCGATATTATAACCGTAGCTTTCAAGGGGGGTTGCCGCGCTCATGGTGCGATACAGGCGGACACCATCCGGAATTTGGAAAGGCGTACTGGACCGCACAGCACGCTATAGAGTATGTATGAGCTTTCCAGCAAGTACGACGCGGCCCGATGTTGCTTATCTTGTTATTGGCTCCACTTCTTTCCCTGTCCGGCTCAACATTGCCCGACATCCGCGTAGAATCTATGACCATGTGAGTCAGAACGAGAATGATACCAATCCCTTCAGCCTATTGAACTATATGGATAAAAAGTGGCTACAACTACAGCGTCTACCAAAGCACGGATCCAAATGCTGTGTCTACCTACACAGCTCAATTCCCAAACCACTTGCCACCCGTCTTGGCGTACCTTCTATCTGAGAATCGTTCTTCCGTTGCTGGCCCTTCTGACACACGCCGCCCTGACTCTATTTATGGCGGTCATGGATGCCTGTACATCGATCTGCGGTGGACATCAGGCTCTTCACTCAGTCGACTCCGGCGGAATGGACAGCTAAAACCTGGCGAGTAGACGCCAAGATGGGTTTGATCGGCTCGCCCCAATATGACGAATGGGCGAAAGGCCGAGGAGAGGAGAACACCGAGAAATGCTTGCTGGGAACTATTTAATATATGAGAATTCTCTGTTTATAACGATGACCATCTACACCGCCCTTGCAGACCTGGCTGACAGCGTGCCAAGCTCACCAGGTCGTATACGCGCAATAAAGAAACAACTTGTCGATGTCGGCAACGCCTTTTCTCACATTGGTCTGACGGGCGACAGGAATCCCACATAGGGCATCGAGACTAAAGGTCTATTTCCTCTATTCAGAGAGACCTCGTAGCAGGATGTTTCTTCACCTATGCCCATGATTATCAATGACTGCTCCGTGACATGTTAGTCCTCGAACCCATTTCAATCTGGAAGGCCATTTGCCAACCGCGGGATAAGGAACATCTTTTATCTCACCTCTCTGTTTGCCATGTTGAATTCGGGAAGGAACATTTGGGAAAGATCTTATAAGTACGTACAACTGCTTTCTCGCCATCGCGCCACCAATGGCGGAGTCGGACAAAAATGGGAACCACATACAACACTAAACAATACCCTCTCCATGATTGCCGTTCATTCTGTTTTATTTACCCCACAATCTGGTCAGCGTCAACACCGACCTTGTCCTTCCAAATAGCCTTCTGCTCCTCCCAAATACCAGCGCCGATCTGCCTTCCTTCAGGCGACATGACAAAGTCAGAAGGCCTGTGGCGCAAACGAAGGATGTTAGCACCGGGTACTATAGATCATCGCTGCTCCTGATCGATAATAAAGAAGGACGAGAATGCTTACTCCGATACGCTGCAATCATTGACATACGCGCCCGACGGCATGTCCTGTGTAGCTGCCCAGACAAGGTTGCGGGATCCAACCTCGGTCGTTCGAGCGATGAGCATCTTCATCAGACTGACGAGCGTGAAAGCATCCGGATGTGAGCATCTCCTGCTCCTCATGATGGCCACTAAGAAATGTACTCACGCCGCCATGATACCCCGAACACCAGTAGATTCTCTCATCAAACCAGAGTGGCAGAATCCAGGATTCACCGAGTTAACGATAATGTCCGGGCCCGCCAAGTCCGCAAGGATGAAAGCGTTCAAAACGTTGACAGCTGTCACGTCGCACGAAAGATTCTTTCAGTAACTACACAGGATAATGGTAAGCGTTGCTCTCACCCTTAGATTCTGGGTACCTCGCCGAAGGGACAAATAATTCTTCCTCTTGAAAACACTGCAGAATGTCCTTCCTGCCTTGTTTCATTCCAGGCAAGACCCCGTTGATCCAGTGGTGTACTTCGGAAGCCACGATGCACAAGTGCGGCTTGAAGTTTGGCGATTGCGGTAAAGGGGGAAGGTGAGCGGTTTTGCGGAGGATGGGCATCAGGAGGACGGAGAGTAGCGAGTTGGCGATATTGTTTACTTGAGACCTAGTGAATAAGCGTATAAGTTTCAGTCAACGGGAGGGAACAAAATGAGGGATAATCAAAGCGGTACTGACGTTGATTCGAACCCGTCAACAGTCCGCGTGAACTTCTCCGTTGCGATTCCTGCATTCGAGACCTGAAGACGAGTACCGGGCAGTATTAGATTTACCTGTGGGGAGCCGGTCGCTCAACCGTTGGGAAACTCACAAAGACATCCAACCTCTCCAGCTCTCTGTTAACCCTGTCCGCAAAATCCTTCACGCTCTGCAGCCTTCCCAAGTCCAATTCCCAAACTTCGGGAACGGTCCCTTTTCCGTCATTTCCATCGACGATCTCTCGTGCTGCTTTTTCACCCGCTTGAGTGTTTCGTACTGCGAGAATGAGTCGGGAAGGGTTGTATCGAGCAAAAGTCTTGGCAGCTTCGTACCCTAGACCACTGTTATCATGCAAGGAGAAGAAGAGGCTGATCAACACTACCTCTTAATCGACAGAGAAGGTCTGTCTGGAGTGACGACCTACATATTGGACCCAGTGACAACGACGACTCTGCCAGTCAGATCGGGACAATCGACCGGCGGGAGCGTAGTGAACTGGGAAGAGATAAAACCGAGGAAGGTAAACTTCATGATGATTCGGGATGAGCGAGGCAGGAGGACAGTTCGGGAGTGAGCGAGGGAAGAAGAAGGTGCGGGAGTGGTAGCGAAAAGGATTGGGTTGCTACATACCTCGCAGAGGTTGCTATATACTTCGCGGTTTGTAGTGCAGTGTATAGCAAACGAAAAAAACTGCTTACAGGATCCTTATTAGCACTTCCGGCTTCCGTCTCCACGTTCCTACGTCAAGAAATCGCGACATTTACGATGACGCGTCGCCAGCGCGAGATCGGACTTTGGACTTCGGCATCGACGTTCGGCATCGGCATAGCCAGGTGAACACGCGGCTAAAGATACAATCCGGCGATGCAGCCAGCAGTTCATTATGTTCTTCACAGTAAGGTCTACTGCATTGCTACAGCAAGGTTTGAAATATTGCTATGACCCTTTCGCTGTATATCTGCCACCATGGGGGGTGTGTATTGCATCTATTGACAGTTATCTACAAACTACATGTTGACTTGCAATGTCTAGAGACCTTTCCCTATATACTAAAATATGGTGGCAAATTTCT
>JANGFI010001485.1:0-16871 GCA_025758705.1 Goffeauzyma gilvescens
CCCCGCTAACTTGCACCCTCCAGGTCTCGCAAAAACGTGCAATGACATGGTGTCAATCCAAAGGCAACATCCCTTACTTCGAGACCTCAGCCAAAGAAGCGATCAATGTCGAGCAAGCTTTCCAGACGATTGCGAAGAATGCACTTCAACAAGAGGCAGAGGTCGAATTGTATGCGGATTACCCGGACCCGATTAGGATCGATAGTGAGAATAGTCAGAGTTATGGATGTCAGTGTTGATTGGGGCTGGAGCACGCGATAGGAAGACCTGGCGGGTTTGGCGGGAGGTCGCAGTTCGGTTGGCGGTTGATGGACGGTTCAAGTTCTGTGGTTATATGGTTATAGATCGGGAAGGAGGAGGAATAGATCGAGGACAGATTACAGAAGAAATTAGAAATTAAAGAAGACACCCCCCCGGAAACCGTTCCTCACGTCAAACCACCAACCCGGTGTCGAGTGAAAGATGGCATCAAGAAGAAAAGCGCAAGACCGATTCATCATTCGGGTAAAACGATCGTTAGATTTGTTCACCGCAACTTGACTCTTTACGTACAGGGACACGAACCCGCGATTGAGCCGAATCGGACTGAGTCTAGTCGATTTGCTTCTCCTCCACGCTCCATCTCACGCCGTCTTATCTGACCCTTTTCATTCCTCTCATAACCTCGATCTCCTCTTCCCTCGGTCTTTTCTCCACCGACCGGGCTGACACACTCACTTTCTCCACCTCTTTCCTTTTTTTTGCTCTTCTTCCCTCTTCTCCCCTCTTTTCTATTCTTCTTCTCTGATCCTAGTCTCATTCACGTAACGTCTTTTCTCGTCATGTTTTCTCTTTTTCGTGTTATGTTTTGTATCTAGCTAGACTCTGGATAATTATTGGTTATATCTCATTCCTACCCTGCGTCGTCGCATCATTTCAACAACTCGCGCGAGGCCCTCATCGATCAGCGGCAAGGCGCCATTCCCACAGCATCGCACATCGTGACTCAAATTATTGATCAGCGATGAAAATCGGGCGATATAGGCGACATCCAGGGCTTCTTCTATGGCGCAGTTCTTAGTCGGAAGTACCAGTCCAAGCCCGGCAAGCAGGGATTGCAACATATCGACCGAGTTCCCACCGCGTTCAGCATCAACCCCATCCTTTCTGTGCGTGATCGCATCCTTTCAGCAGACTTGGATGCACGCTCTCGATCCCTGATGGTGTGATACAGGATTGAGCACCAATTTACGGATGATTGTACGAATATTCATGAATATTAGTCGATTGAAGATCTGACCTAGTCAATTTCCATATCCACCGTGGTTGGTTTTGCGTCGGTAGTCGTGCGAGTCTTCTATAACCACACCAAGGTCCATTGTTTTAGGTTTCGCATTGAAGAAGGAAAACAAACCCCAGTCATCAGTGGTTTAAAACGATCATGATGTATTGTGGATGATTGATGATGGCAAGTCAGAGGATTGAGTGGATAGAACAAATAGCACGACAATGTAAGAATTGATCGAATTAGGGCGACGAAGAATTTCCGCCCTCCGCGACCGGCAACGGTGGCGAGAAGGAAGCGGGGTGGGAGGGAGTAGCGGGAGAAGAGAGGGGGGGGGGGCAGCAGGAAGAATGACCGCCGATCATTTCGATGCATTGGGCCTCTTCTGTCAGTAAGAGACGAACGAAGACAAAGGAGGGAGCGAGGGGGAGAGTTGAGGATTAAGGATTGAGGGCTGCAGAAGAGGAAAGGGTTCAGCTGAGAGCGACGACTATGGGCATGGTAACGAAGCCGATCGACGTCCATAAACCGTGATGCTCATCGTGATAATGGGTGTATATCGATCAGAAGAATATCCCTTCTCATACCACAATTCATATTGCAGACCTCTCTTCCGTCGTCAGTCTTCGCTAGTCACACTCCTCCTGAACCGTTCCTCATCGCTTATAAATGGGGTCGGACTGAATTGTACCTCGATCCACGCTCTCCACGACCCCTCATATTCTAATAAAACCTCAACACTCCTATTTCAATTCCGAGTGCCCTAAGCACCCTGGATGTACCCTCGGTTTCCTCTCATCCGTTCTTCCCGTTTTTCATCAAAGTAGCGCCCCTAACAACCCTCAACCACTCACCTCAAAATACGTCAGGCCAAACCTTTTAGGATGCCTCCCAAGGCCACCAAAGATCCTAAGGAAAAAGCCATTAAAGGCGACGAAGCCGAAGAACTCGTTTCGACATACATGAAACAGATTAATCGTCCTTATGCGGCGACGGACGTTTCTGCCAATCTGAAGAACAAGGTGACGAAAGTGGTTGCTCAAAAGGTTTTGCAAGTGCTGGCTGGTGAGTGTCACCGTGATTGTGATTTTCTGTGTCATTTTTAATTGAATTGGCAAAGAGGAGGTGCATGTGGGGAATGATCAGGCGGCGGATAAGGGTGTCTGAGTTTTGCAAATAAAACTTGACTAACCGTCTACTTGCATATATGTTCTAACTCCTGGTTCTCACACATCGTTCCGTGATTGACGTCTCATCGGTGCGCCTTTTCCACAGACAAGATGATTCTGACGGTCAAGCTTTACGGCAAACAGAGTATCTACGTCTACAACCAAGTGGGTCCTATGTTCTTCTTCGGCATTCATCCCCTTTACCTACCCCTCCCCTCACCAGCGGTCTACCTGCCGGAAACGATAAACAGACTTAATGTCACATCGCTCTCGCTTCTGCCTTTTTTGCGTTTTTCGTACTCTTCTCACCTTTCTCCCTTCTCTCGTGGATTCTGTCCTCACGCAAAAGGCGAACGCCCCAACCCTTCCACCCGATGAACTAGCTTCACTCGATGATAATGTCAAACAAGTTCTATCTGAATTGGACGCGAAGAAGAAGACGTTGAAGACTTTGACGAGCGGTGAGTCTCGTCTGAGAACCATGGGATTTGACCCCAACCGAATAGAACCTGATGAGATCTTCTTTTCGTTGTGTTGCGGTGTAATGTGGCGACTATGTAGAGCTTGGTAAGAAGTTGGCTCAGCCGAAGACGGAGGATCTGAAAGGAGCGATCGAAAAAGAGGAGAATGAAGTGAGGACCAGGGATGATCTTCATCACGCATTTTCTAGTTCGTCGTGTTGAAAACGAAACTGAAATTCAAGTCCAAGCACTTTTCTCATCCATGTTAACTCCCCCTGGCTTCTTCCACCTCCCCCAATCCGCCTAGGTCAAGACGTCGACCAACTTCCTGGCCCCTCTTCGAGCTGTCGCGGGTTTGGGAACAGATGGAACCCCGATCGAAGCCGGGAAAGTGATTTCTGGACTCGCAACCGAAACGGATGTCAAAAGGATTAATGGAGAATGGGTTCAGTGGAGGAAAGAATGGGTGGCGAGAAAGAAGGTGTACTTGACGTGAGTTTCCTTCCGCTTCTTCTTCTTTTCCTCTGACTTTACACGACCGTCTAAGTCAAACAGTCGGTTACCTTGGGCGAGGTTTAAGGCTTACCAACGGAGATGGTTCTTTGGTGACGAATTGCAGGTTGTTGGACATGATGCAGCCAGAAAGCTCGAAAGAGGAGAGAAGCACATTCGAAGATTCTATCGGCATCGAAATTGATACTGATGAAGCTGTTCAACTGGAGCTCGGTGAGCTCTGCAAGCCGGCGGGTAAAGTCCTGAAGTTGCAGGTTGGGGCCCGTAAGAGAGTTCCTACCAAGCCCGCCCCTGTTGCTGCTGCGGTCGCTCTACCCACAGCTAAAACTTCTCCTGCCGTGATATCCGATGAGGATGGACCGGTGCAAATGAGTGTCGACGAGATCTGTAACCCGGTCAAGCCACCGAAGTTGAAGAAAACCTCCGCCAAGAATGTTCCTATGGAAGCGGGGGAACCTTCTCAGATCTCTGCTTGCCATACGGATGGGTCGATCCTTTCGGAAGTCGACGAGCTCCAGAAGCCGGCGGTCAAGCGATCGAAGTATACGACTGCTATCCCTGAAGATTCTCCCGAGGGGGGTGTTTCTACGATTGCTGCTTCTCCTTCAGTCGCAGCTTCCCCCACCGTCATTGGCGATCCCCCGACTGTCAAAAAAGGTGGTAAGAGGATGCGAGTCTGAAGGTGGATTTAAATTTTCTTCGGCTGACCCCTTCTCACGTAGATAACAAAGGCCATAATCATTCTGGTACATCAAACCTTTTACAAAACGCATATTCTGACGTGTTTCGACATTTGTATCCGCACCACTCATGCGCAATCGGTTTTTTCAAAGATCAATGCTCTTTCGTCGTTCTCTCTCGTGCGACGGACGATATAGGTCCTTGACCGCTCTTGTCTTCACGCTGAAGCAAGAAAGGCGTTCGATACCCGGTGTAATGCTTCGGAGACCGGCGTACTCGTGAGGGTCGCGCAAGGGCTGGATGAGGTAGGGGTGGAATGATGGTGATGAAAAGATGTCAAGATGAATGGTAAAAATTTGGGTCTAGCCTTTTGACTTCTTGAGACAAATTTAACCGATCTCACTCACTGGTAAATAGAGAGCACTAGCGAAGTTCCTTCTATGCGGATCATTGGAGGGGAATTTCGACGACGCTTCGCGTGGCAATAGCATCGATGTTTTTTGGAGAAGCTCGGGCTTTTCAGGAATTGACAAGGACAGGTTTGGCTGAGAGTCAGAACGAGTTTTTGTGCGGGAAAAGTGACCCATATCATCCCCATTGGTATCTGTCACGCGAAGTTTGATCGTGGTTTCTGGGTTTCCGTTTGACCAATCAAATCCAGGGACTTCGGACGTCAAGCGGATGCTTGGAACAACGACCATGTCTGCGCGCGGCAAAGTCGGAACGACATCATTTGGCGAAAGAGAGGTCACAGGCATAAGAGCACACGAGCGACCTATCTTTGTTGTATTCTCCTCATGGTTCCCGAAGGAGCCTGAGGTTTCATTTTGACAGATAGACCGCATGGGTGTTGCAAATTCTGAACTGTCGTCGTATTCCGACGCGTAAGAACGAGGGTCGTGGCCCGTGCTGAACGGTACTGTAAGATTCGGAGGCTGAGCAGGATGAAGGCGGTCCTGCACATCCCGTCTTGAAAGTAAGGTGTGGAGGACAGAGAATGTGTAGAGGTGAGCTGCAATATTGATGTCGCCGCGGAGATTAGATAGAGGGTAAGGACATGGGAGGTAGGTCCTAATCTTAGTGGGATGCTAGTAGGTCATTGTGATTGCTTCCTCTTACAGTTGCAATATGAAAAAAATTTCTCGTTATTGTTCGTTGATTGCTGAGAGTGGTATCATTGAGTGATGATTAGTCATTGTAAAAATGCTAAAATTATACACATAGGGACAACTCACCCAGATTATGCGCATGATCGCTTGCATTAATTGGCAAATGGTAGGAAGAAGCATTGTCTCGAACAGCATTCGGATCAAGCGGTTGATCATATCGTGTGATAAGCTGGGGATATACGCAACCATCAAACACAATCAGCAACGCAATTAAATCACGCGTTCGCCTTGTAGTGGCAAAACGCAGAGGCAGGTCGTAAGCTCACTATCCCTTTTCCGCTTTCGATTTCGCTTTCTTCAATTTGCAAAAAATGCCGATGGTGATGGTTAAGTCAACGAGGATGGCCCAAACGTTTGCGACCAAGACTGTGATGTTGAGATAAAAAAATCTTTAGTCAGTACTTCTCTCGGTAAAATAGAGGATACCATTTGTGAAGGTCTCACACAGTGGGTCCCATTTCTTCTTGTACTCATTGAGTAGTGCAATATGCGCTGGGCTTGGTGAGAGGAAGTTTGGAGCCAGAGAAGTCGAGATCGTTTGTCTGAGTAAAGAAGACAATGATCAGCATCTGTCACGGCTAATGGTTGGAAACAACTTACCCGGTGTAGAGACAAAGACCTATAGATATTACAACAATATAGAAGGCAGCGATCCATTTCTTTCTGTTGCAGAGCTAACATCATCAAGTCCAAGTGGACCATATCCAGAATGGATGAAGACAGGGGAATCAAAGGTCAACCATCTCCCTTGCAATCAGCTTCGACATAACGCCCTCACCAGCCAGAGCCTTCGAGCATAAAACGCCGCGACAATGCTTCTTACGATGCCGTTTATCAGCGGTACGGAGTTGAGTATCTGGACAAGCAATATGGTAAGAAACGTTTCAGTGCGTCCTAACATGGTCGACGTTGTTTGTAAGAGTCTTTGATGACCAGAACTCACCCAATCATGCGCTACCAAAAAGAACAGGTCACCGTATTTTTGGACGAAGATTCTGTAGGCCCAAACCCAAAGTTGAAAGGTTTGGAAAAAGGAGAAGAAAACTATCGGCCAGACCACTAGCAACTTCAACCAAGGTTCGTGATTTGTATTGGCGCGCACATATCTGAAAAACTGTATCATATTTACGCGATGCCGAACATCCCACCCGATATGGTCAGCACCCTCATCCCTTATTCGGTAATAGGACGTGTAAGCGTGGAAAGTAGAAATGACTCACGCCCGAGAGGTTGACACCGGCGAGAAGCTAAGCAAGATGGAAGGTCAGTTAATGTACCATCTTCCCAGTTGCCAGTCTACCAAGAGATCAAGAGATTAAGACGTACACTATTTAAAATTGTACCGAGGAATTGACCGGCAAGAATTTCCTTTAACGACACATATGTGATTTTGGCGGCCAAGGAGGTCGACAGCACAGGTGCCATTGTGACTGGAATAAAAAAGGTGGGAATGCGAAAGGTTGGGTTTGGGACCATGTATCGGCTGTTAAACACTACTTTGGAATGGGTTCAAGGTTGATAGTCTCGATAAGATCATGCTTAATGGCATCGCACGCGCAAACTCGTATATTTAATAGCGCTGGCATAGACTTTCTATCCTGAATCAGAGGCAGTCCAGAGTAAATTGTGGCGACCGTGTCAAACGGAACGAGGGGGTTTGCGAGGCACCATGGGTTCGTTCTAGTGCAGGCTTTATATTATTTCGTGTCTCACTGCCACACCACGAACGGTGGACGAACGCCTACCCCGAACGGTGGATGGAGTTGAGATCGGGGGCAGTGGCATTCGAAGGAAATATGTTCGCCTCCGTGGCGCGGGAGCAGCAGGAGCAGACAGGTTACCCATGTCGGCACAAGATGATATCTGAGACCTCAGCTTTGAAAAAGGAGGAGCACTGACCGGGCGATTTTGCTTTCAGTGTCATGCGGAGTATTCCAGAAGATGCCTCTGACTGATCTGCCAAGGTTCTATTTACTGATTAGCTCATTTATAGAACACTCCTATATTCAGAGACGACGCGTGAAGGCAAGGTTTTCGTTTCCTCCAATCTCCTCCGATCACGGAGTTCGGACGTCGATCCGTTTTAGAGGGAAGACGTAAGATTTCGGCAATGCGACCCTAGTTGCTCATTCGTTCGTTTCTGAACTGGAATCAAGGCTCTGTTTCCGCAGTCCAACACTTTGATGTTGTTAATTCGCTGAAACATACATCGCTTTCCTCATTCCTAGTCAAAATGCTCTTGTGCTCATGATAACATGATACCCACCAGCCCTCTCGCAGACCAACCCTTATGCTCAGAGTTTCTGTGCCTGGCGAACATCGAGTATCACAAGCGTCCACCGCGCCCGTACCCCGAGGGGTTGTGAAACATGTGAAATGAGATGGAAACTGGAATCGAACGGCATGCAATGTGATATCGTAAATGGAGCGATGTCCGGAATTTCCTGAATACAGTGACTTTATCATTGCGGTTTCGTGAAAGGTGATGCCTGGTATGAGAATGGATTGTCCATGCACGTTTTTTAGGGTGTCTTGATTTCGCTCGTTAATTGTCGTAAAGTTCGTTCGGCCGTCATGAGGAAGGAAGCAGGCATTCCTGCTAGTTTTGCCACTTTCTGCGAAACAAGAAAGAAAAAGAAATGTCGCATCAGCTCACGTTCAAGTTGGTGTCAACATCGACCAGTGTAGGGGTTATTAGACACTCACAATAGCGTGTGAATCTCGGTTCACTCCCGGCTTCAGGCGGTAAGAGTAAGAAAATCGGCCGTCTGGGGTCTCATTTAGGTCCGTGCACCAGAATGACACGCCTGGCGTGGATGTGCCTGAGGGTCTCTCCGTCGAGGTCGAATCGCCCATTCCAGGCCCTCCGAGCATATCGGCCAATTCGTGGTAATGGGTTGCAAACAGGGTTCTGCATCCGATATGTTTCAAGATGTACTCGAGCGTCGAATACGCAATCGCCGTTCCAGAGCTTGTCGTTGTCCCTCTTCCGATCTCATCCATAATGACCAATGACTTGGAGGTGGCTGAGCGCAGGATATGAGCCGTTTCATGCATCTCCGTCATGAATGTGGATCTGTCCAAGTAGAGGTTATCGGAAGCTCCTACTCGACTAAAGACCGCATCGACGATCCCGATGCGGGCCGAATCTGCAGGCACGAAAGAGCCCGCTTGGGCGAGGATGACGATAATGGCTGTTTGACGGAGTAAGGTGGACTTGCCACCCATGTTTGGTCCAGTAATGATCCGAAGGAAAGACTGCCGATCGAATTCAAGTGAGTTGGGGACAAAGGTTCTTGTTTGGTTGGAAGCCATCAGTCCGTACTCGACGGTCGGATGTCGGCCGTTCACAATTTGGAGATCAGTTCCTTTGTGCACTTCGGGTCTGACAAACCCAAGCTCGTCAGCTGCCTGAGCGAAGCCGAGGGCAAGGTCAAGTTCGTCCATGATAGCGACATTCTGTAGGATGGTTTCGCGTTGTGCACAAACTTGTGTCTTGAGCTCGTTAAAGGCATCTTTTTGGACGGCAAAGATGCGATCGGTGAGAGATTGGATTTGACCCTGAAGCACAGCCCATGGCTATTTGTGAAGGCGGACGATTAGCTTTAGGTTATGGTGGTGAGACGGGGGAGAGGAAAGACGATAGCTCACGCTGTAAAAATAGGATCTAGCAGTCTTGTTGCTCGCGATCAAAACGATATCTTTGGGGAGATCGCCCAGTTTTTCTGCCATGGGCTTGTTGGGAACATAAACATGGATACCGAGAAGGCCGATTTTGAGTTCGAGCTTGGAAGATCCTGCCGACAGAAATGAAGGTCAGAAACTGATTGGGTGTCATATGAATGCTTCTTTCATTTTGCTTGTTCTCACCAAACGGGCCCTTCAGAGAATCTTCCATCGCTTGCTTTTCCGACATCCGGGATGCCAGCTCGTCATGCAAGCGTGTCAACAACGGGGAGAATCTGATGTGTTCATTAGGTTCTGGTCAGTTTCGACGTTGCCTTGACGACCTATACGATCGGCCTCTACGTGGGCTTAATACTCACTGAGGCTTGATCCACCACTGAGACGCCGTATCGGCCGTTTCTCGCCCTTTCTCGCTCAGGGGTACTTCCGTTTGTTGAGATTCGGTCTCCATCTCTTCTTCGCCTAACCCCGATTCTTCTTGCTGGATCGCTGTCTTCAACGCCTCCTCGACGACGGAATCAGCGATGCGATCTCTAAGCGCTTTGAGATCCTGAAAGTCATCTACGATCTTCTGAAGACGGCTTGTGTGTTCAGATGGCACGTGGGGGAACTCTGCCTCAATACGAGATTTAACGGCATCCATCACTTCGAATCCGGTTTTCAGACTCCATAAATCTCGACCACCCGCCAGTAAAGATGAACCATCATTAATGATTCTGTTCGCAGGGACTTGATTTGAGCTGCCCACGAACTTTTGCAAGATCCGTGATATTTCACCGCCACCATTCGATACAGAGGATTGAGTCTTGAGTACTTGATCTCGCAATTGCGTTCGAAGATCCTGTCTTAATTCCTGCTGATTCAAAAACACTTGCACGAGCTCATGTCTGTTCTCAATCGTCTCTAGATGAGCAGACGGTTGACAAAGGCTGTTGACGAGCAATCGGGTTCCACCGGGTGTTACCGTCCTTCGAATGACAGAGAGCAACGTCCCGGTTGTGGAAGTGGGAGAGGACGCGAATTTCCCGCCAGAGGATGCCATACCGATTGGCTGGCGGATCGAGTGCCGGATTTCCAATCCGAGCAATGTCGATGCGTCAATTTGCATAATTTGGTCGGCCGATTGATGATTCGGTGGTAAGAGGACAGGCATGTTGTCGATTAAACAAGAACGGAGGTGATTCTCTGCGAGCGTTGTGGCATTTAATTCCAGGATAGGCAGTCCAATCGACTCAGTCGGTGTTGTTCTTGCCGGAGGGTTCGATCTCTGAATCTGACCAGACTCGTTGTATTTTGTCTTTTCGGGTGTAACAACCCACGATCGATATGCCCCACTATCTTTCAAGCTCTCATCCAGCTTTCGTCTCACCTCATCCCCTGTACGTTCATACATCTCTTTTTCAAGCACGATCTCCACCGGTCCCAAGCGAGCCAACTCGTGTTCCAACTCTCCAAGGGTCGTACTTCGCGTCGTCATCGCTCTATCAGTTGAGATATCGATCCAAGCCAAGCCGACTGGAATCGAACTGATCTCTTCGGCGCTCTCCCCTTCGCCGCTCTTGTTGAATGTGGATGAGGATTCTCTCGAATCCCAAACAAGTGACAGAAGGTATCGACTCTCCTCCCCATTCTGCCAGGAATCATTCATCATTGTTCCAGGTGTGTACCGCCTGTAAATGAACCGACTTTTCTTCCCAGAGGCGTTTTTTTCCGGCTCTTCTTCGACAACGACAAAAGATCGACCTTGGTCGAGGAGCATTTTGAAGTATTTCGATTTCCCGCCGACCGGAAATCCGGCGAAGGGAAAGAGTTGTTGTTGTTTGCCGCTGTCAGCGGCGGCAGTAGCAGTGGCAGTGGTAGGATCAGTTGTGGTGGCATCAGAGGACACCTTGTTACTCCGCGTGGGCTTCTTCTTCTTCCCATTCGTGTCGGGAACACTGAATTTCTTGGAGGTCAACCGAATGTTGAGTGCGTTGGCGACTTCCTTAGCTTGTCCGAAATATGACTAGAGCCGTTTTTGGACCAAGAGAGCAAAGCGGGCCAACGTGGGCAAGAGCGAGATCTCAGTACGCTTCGCTTGTGCTTTAATGCAGTCTATCTCACACAGGGCAGACGCGATTGAAGATAGAGTGCCCGACTCACCTCGTAGAACATCCCCACTCTCGTCAACAGCAAATCAGTTGGAAACTTGTTCCCATTCTCATAAACCTCTCTCGCAAGAATTGTATCCGGCCACAGCCCATCCTTGACTAGTTTGCTCCATTCTGAATCTCCCGAATTACTTCCTCCACGTTGCAACGATTTGGATGTGGATTTGGTCTGTGTTGAAAAAGCGGGTAATGGAGGAAGAGGAAGACCGGTATCAGGGTCGATAGCGACAGTGGGAAGATCAGATACTTTCTTGCTCGTTCTCTTTTTCGGATTTGTACGTATTTTCACTGTTTTCGGAGTCGGGGAGGAGGAAGAAACGAGAGATCTCATGAATAAGAACGGATACGTAGATGCAGCGCTTCCCACAGGGTGCGTCCTGGAGCTCGAAGTGGGGACAAGGTGGAGTGGAGGGCGGAGATTAGGAATGTGGGGATCTCTGGCTGTGGATAATGACCACGAACGGGATTGCGGTCTCCATGAGCGAAGTAGCATGTTGGATTAGGACCGCCTGACGGCATGTCGTTGTCGTGGATTAACACTACTTGGTCTAACTTTTATCCTCGTTTCCCCTTTTTTTTCCTAATCTACTACGTTAATATTTGATAAGACATAAGGCGAGAAAGAGGATATGGAGGAATGATTAAGTATGCCAACCCACTTCGCAAGATGATGGTGATATTGGTGATGGCGATGGCGATGGCGACGACCTCGTTCCTTGATGCGGTATCCTTAGACAGGAGCATCTTCCGCATCCATTTGAGTAATGAACCCCGGGCTCGCGCTGAAACCGACGCGACCGTGGTACCATCGCCCGAAATGAATTAAAACGACGAAACGAAACGACGTCGCCCGGGCGCCGAAGAGAGAGCGAGAGAAGCGAGATCTTTCACCAAGCAAGCAAGCTTGTCCCCTAGACGCGTGCCATAGGCATCTTCATGAGTGGTCTCGTCGATCGTCACTCACTGGTTACTGACTCCTGCTTCCGTCGCTCCCTCTCTTTATCGGAAGCTCTTGTTAATGCAATGTTACGATTATGAATAATTTGTGATAAGAACCAAAAAAAAGACACGGGCATGCAACAGAGCAAAATCGAACAATTGTACAATGCAGTAAGTACATGGTGCAGATGAGTAGGCGAATGGATGGTCTCCACCGTCTCGTTTGGAAAATGACGGCACGGGCGGAAGAAAGAGAATACAAGAGAATACTCAAAATGAGACGGGGTTTCGGTCTTTTGAGATGATGTGTTGGACCAGGTTTCATACAGAGAAAAAGGAGAACAAAGAAAAGTCACAAATGAAGTTGTGGAAACAGGAGATGAAAGGGCACGAAGATCGATTCCGTCACTGTCAGGTGTGTCGAAAAGTCGGATAAAAAAGTCAAAACTTGACCCCTACCGACCTGGGATGAGCCAGACTCAGAGTCCAAAAAATGCAAACAATCCAAGTATTTACTGACTCAGTAGCAGAACCAGGTTTCCGCCTCGTCTTGTTCATCTCCATCCGGGATTGTCTTGCTCTGTGCCGGGATCGTAGACGCACGAGTTGGGGGTTGCCGCATCATCACTGTCGGCAACGCAGAAGCTCTCTTGGATGCATAGGAAGTGGAGGAGGATCTATATCCCTGATTTTGCGCGTGTGTGTGTGAGTGTGTGTGTGTGTGTGTGTGTGATGTGGCTGAAAGTGAAGGAGAAAATGCTGGTGATCTTCCGGGGTGGTCCACGGATGAGTGAGAGAGCGAACGAGTGACCTTGAGTGCGGCGGAAGAGGGTGATGGGTGTTTAGCTGTGAGTTGCACGGTCGCCGTGTTGATGGTAGTTGTTGTGGGCCGCGATGCAGACACATGAGCAGGTTTGGGCGGAGATGTTTGCAGAACTGCATGCGCCGAGGCGGGGGTAACGGTGACTGGCGAGATCGGCGAAGAAGAAGGAGAATTTTTGTTTCCAGAGAGGGCCTGAGGATAGCACCAATTGTTTAATTTTTTTTTTGTTTCAGTAAATGTCAACGTCCGCAGCTCATCCTATTGAATGGGTCTAGAACTCACATCCGCAAGACCTAACATCGATTGCCTGAATTTGCTTGTTCTCCTTCCAAGTCCTTTAGTCTGAACAACCGGTCTTGCAATTCTTTCCGGCCCTGCCTTCTTATTCTGCTGAAATCCGAGATCACCAACTATGTCTGCCGACTCGGAGACACTGTGATCAGACTTGCGAGTCGACATGTCTCGGTTCGAAGACGAGGGGGGAGCCGGAGTTTGCATCTTCCTGGTAGCAGGGTCAACGTACGAGGAAGTTTCGCCTCGACTGGGGATTCGAATCACCGGCAGTGTCTTTCGACTGCTCCCAAGCGACATCGCCCCATTCGCAGTCATAGTGTTCATCGCAGGACCAGATTCAGGCCCAATCATCTCGCTGAGGAAAACAACAGCCTCTTCATCTCTTGTTGTTCCATTCATACCTCCAGGTGAGTTATCGAAGTTCGTGTGGTCAAGCTTATCATCATCGGTATAATCTTTGGGTGCCCGCGAGCTGTGGGGAGTCCAGAGCTCGCTGAAATCACTGTCCTGGTCGGGGACGGTTGTGTCACTGTCTCGAGTCGGCGCGGGAGCCAACTCAATGTCTTCCTCGGCAAGGGCTGTAATCGAGCTCGTCGTGAGCTCAGAAGAGACCGGTAAAATGACTTCTTCTGCTTCAGGCGTGCTCTGGATAGCGGAAGAAATTCCTCCTTCCTCCACATTCGTTGGTGGCTTGGTCACTTCTTCCAAAGGATTGAAATTCTGCCCTTCGTCCTCAGTACGGCCTTTAGCTGATTCAGTAACGATGATCGGGGCCAAAACCGGAGCAAGCGTCGGCTCTTCCGGAATTGCTTGCAGGCCACTTGTCACATCATCAACAGATTGCTCAACAGGCTCGTTCGGAGCAAGATCACTCGAGATTTCCTGTGAGAGCTCATCGGTGTCCCTGTGCTCGGACTCGATCTCCGAAACTTTCGTGGACTGGACTCGATCTTCTTCGTCGTGCGCATGTGCTACGTCAGGAACCGTTTCTTCCTCTTTCGGGGAAGGAAGCTCTACCGTTTCGACAATTGGCGATATCGCAGCATTCGGTGCATTCTGAGCAGGAGCAGGAGCAGGAGCAGGGGACGGCGCAGATTCATCATCAACAGTTGCAGCAGGTGCAGAAGGAGTTTCAGGTAGAGCCGGCAAGGAGGTTCCTGCGTTGAGGTCCGTCGGAGATGCTTCTGCTCGACTCTGTTTCATTTCGGTCGACTCGTCAACCTGTGCCTGTTCCTGTACCGGGAATTCTTCTTGCACTTCTGGTTTCGCTTCCGCCACCGCTTCCAGCACTGCTTCAGCTTCGACTGGTATCTGCAATGGCACGGTCGATCCCTCGACCTCCTTAGCTCGTTCTTCTTGCTTTTCGTCAACTCGGACCGGTATCGAAGTCGCCTTTGAGATCGTCGGCACTTGTGGTGTCTTCGTCATCGATATATGAGGAAGTGATGGTCCAGGAGGTCTCGAACTTCCTTCCTTGTTTCTGTCTCCAAGACCGAATAATCGTCGCAAACCAATCATTGACTTGGATGGTTTTGCCGTTTTCGTCTTTGTTTTGGCAGCCGGACTCGGAATGGAAGTCGGAGATGGGGTGACTTTGGATTGAGCACTACTAGCCCCCGAGCGCGTCGTGTTCGTCGCCGCAGCGGTGGTCGTGCTTGCGGTCGTGCTTGCATGTGCCGAATTATTATCACCCGGTGTTTGGCCAACAGAAATGGAAGGCTGGCTCTCCACGAGTTTTTCAGACACCTCGGGGGTCATCAGTGGCTGGGTTAATGAGGTCTCAATCTCGTGGGGCAGAGAAGAAGGGAAAGGAGAAGGGGAGGAGGAATAGGAAGCAGGTTGGGGAGTGGATACGGATGGTGCTGGTGCCGTTGGTGCCGGTAGCGACCTCTCCAGTACTCTCGCATCCTTCTTAGAGTTCGAACTTTGCGAATCCGGACCCGAACTCGACCCAGATCTTGCTTCTTTCAGATTCGAGAACGATTTGCTGAACAACTTCATCTTGACTATTTGAAGGGAGATGCGGGTGCTGTGTGATGGGATCGATGTAAATGGGTCTTGGTTTGTTCTACGAAGGGTGTGAAATTCGTATATATATATGTGTATGCCGGTTGAAGGCTGATAGCGTATCGATGGAGGGTGGCGAGAATAGAAGAACCCAAGGAGAAGGATACTGGACTGTAGATGTCGGGGTGTGTAGGTGTTTTGGCGGCGAAAAAGAAAGGAGGAAAGAAACAGGAGCCCCGGATCAGGAGAAGGAAGTCAAAATAAAAAGGGCAGGAAAGCTGCAGAAAATCGAAAAGGATGTGGGCAGGTAGGGGGGTACAGCAGGTTACCAGGGCTTGAATCCTCGGTTTTTCGTCTTGTCGTCTTCCGTTACCCCGTTACCGGCGGAGGCACTCGCACTCGCACTCAAACTTGAACGTAATGATTGATGCTAATACGGTTACTGTAGCGTGATGTGGATGTACCGACCGACCGACCGATATAACTTCTGATGCGTCCAAAAGTGTTTATGTATATATGCGTCCGTGTGTACCGTACCGATCACGATCCGAATGTGTATTGTGTAATATAACGCCGAAAAAGGAGACGGGTTTTCCAACTCGAGTTATGCACGTCTTGGGTTTCTGTCGCAACGTATGATAGTACTGCTATAGCTGGTTGTTGGGTCGGGAGGGTCAATTATTTCATCTGCGACTCAGGACTGTTTGCTCCAAATGAGACGTTCGATTCGGATCAATTACATTCAATTCCGTGGGGACTGCACTTAGATTGGACCTGTATGGAGAGAAGGCTACAATGGAATGGATCAAATGCAACCGACTATGGAATCCAATAGGATAGACATAACGCAACGGACAGGCAGAAACCAGAGCAGAGCAGAGCAGAGCAGAGCAGAGCAGAGCAGTGCAGTCACTACCTCAGTAGAATTGAGAGGATGAGGATGAGATGGTTATTCCGCTTCGGGTGCGGGTACTCGCCATCGCCAGGCTTTAGCATCAAGGTCTCGGATTCTCCCGAGTGGAGCGTCGTCCTCCGACGGCGACGGCGACGATTCACATGACCTCGAGCCGTAATGATGGATGGTGGAAGACGGTGATGTGAAGTACGAGAGGATTGAGCCTGAAAACTTTAATCTGTAAACTGTAACAAAGAGGCCAAGCAGTTCCGCACTTAGCCTTCCCCTTTGCCCATATACCCTTCGTTCCCCTTACTGTATAACCCAGGAGGAACCCAGCCCAGCCCCCCCTCCCTGGCCCGCCATCGCACCCGCCACAATTAGAAAAAGGTGAAGCCCAAGGATGCAATGGCACGCGATCACAACTCGGTAAAGCAGCTGCTGCGTACAGCAGTTAACTGACTGACTGCACGCGAGGGCGAAAAGAACAGGTCAACCAACCAAATTGTCCCAGGCCGAAGAACGCACAAAAACAACACCTAAAACGGACAATGGATAAAAGAGAACGAGAATCGACGCTAGCATGAAAGTCTCCGCCACCGCATGGAGAGCGCCATGACATAACCGGGAGGGACCTGACCTGAGTGAATGTGTAGTACATTCCCAGATCCCCTTTTACTTACCCCGAGTAAAGGAGTGGGCGGCGAGTGTGAGAGAGAGAGATCGAACGAGGAACGGGAATTCCGACGAATGGGAGTTGGAATGCGGGCCGATTCGAACACGGAACACGGAAGAGAAGGAAAGGGGGAGGGGGGGGGG
>JANGFI010001487.1:0-16966 GCA_025758705.1 Goffeauzyma gilvescens
GGACGAAAAAAACCCAACAGCGGAGGGAGTCCCAAGCATTCATTTTGTGGGGGGAGGGGGGGGGGGGGGGGGGGGGGGGGAGTTGCAACAGTGCAAAAATAAAGAAAATGATGGGGAGAGGGAGGGAGTGAGCGGTCAGTCAGTCAGGTCAGGTAGGGTAGGGTCATATGTTCATCACTCGTCGTCGTCGTCGTCAGTCAGAGCTAATCAATTAGCCAGAGCCAGATGCCAAACCACTTGTACAGGTTTCCCATCAACAGGCTCAGGCTTCAGTCTTCTTTCGGTTCATTAAGAGAGTGACAAAGTGACACAAGAGAGAGAGAGAAGAGCGAGAGCACCGAGACGAGATCAGTTCGAGGCGAAAGAGGAAATTGGCTGACAGACGCCCGAGCTTAGCTTAGCTCAACTCAGCTCAGCTCAGCTTGGTTTGGTTTCGCTTCTGTTCCGACCGATTGACCTCCCCCTCTCGGGTAAATTCAGGAGATCGCCTGCGACTCCCCTTTTTGCTTCTCATCAGGCATTGGGTTAATCAAGTCAGTCAGTCAGTCAGTCACCTAGCGTTTTATTTCACACCGCATCATTTGTCTCTTCTCTATTGGAGAAACGAACGCACGGCGGTCGAGTGACGGAAAAAAAAAACGAACCAAAAAGAAATCAACCGACCAACCGGGAATTCAGATATCAATCACCTGGACGTATACATACCGCGAATCCCACGAAACGTCCGTTCACGATCCCGGGTCTGACAACGATTAACGAACCACGGACGATTCTGGACCAACAGCACGATCGATCGGATCGGATCGGATCGGATAGGGCCCCTCTCTTTGCATCCCTTATCCTATCAAAAATGGAGTACTCCAACTTGTCTTCCCACTCTCGTCCGACTTCTCCCTACCCTCCTCCACCCCATGGGTCGTCTCATCCCTCTGACCCTCTTCACTCCAACCATGACTCCGGCTCCAACCCGTTCCACGACACTGGCAATACCTCCACCTCCCGTCCACCAGCTTCCAACCCTCCTGCTACCAAAGGCAGTCGTTTCGAATCCATTTCCGACCTAACCGATCTTCATCCTGCCTCCGTCGCAGAAGACACCCTCCTCGCGACACTTCGAGAACGATACCTCTCCTCAAACAGTTATACCCGGTTATCAGCCTGTGGACTCGTGTCGATTAACCCCTATAGGTCGTTGGCGGAGAATGGAGAGGAGACTCTGCAGGCCTATGCGGGGGAGGAGTGGTACGAGGAACCCACAGGGGAAGCATCTTCTTCTTCTTCGAACCCAGCGTCGGGGCCTGGATCGAACGGAATTGCAGCAGACGGAACACGAACGTCTCAACTCCCTCCTCACATCTTTCAACTCGCCATCTGGAGCTACTACCACATGCGCCGAACGGGTCAAGATCAATCCCTCCTTCTCTCGGGAGAGACTGGATCCGGTAAATCCGAGTTAACCCGCCTTGCATCCAAAGCCATCCTCTCACTCTCTCTCGCCTCATCTGGGAAAAAGGGCTCCAAGCTCGCTTCTCAGATCCCAAACGCACAGTTCATTCTGGAATCATTTGGACATGCTCGAACACACGCGAACGGAAACGCGAGTAAAGTTGGCAAATACGTCGAGTTACAGTTCAATGAAAAGGGGAGGTTAGTCGGTGCGAAGACGTTGGCGTATTATTTGGAGAAAAATAGGTCTTGTGCAACACCACCGATTGGAGAGAGGAACTTTCATGCTTTCTACTACCTTGTTGCAGGAGCATCAGAGGCGGAAAGAGCTCATTTGATGTTGGGAGACGCCAGTGCGTACCGATTTTTAGGGAATCGACACGGGACTCATGCAGATGGTCACAACAAAGGGAACCGGAACGGTAACGGGAACGGGAACGGCGGTCGTGATGGATCTTCGGACGCGACCCGATTTGATCAACTCAAAGAAGCGTTCAAAGCCGTCGGTCTTTCCAAGCGACTCGTCGCACAAATCTGTCAACTTATCGCCGCGATCTTGCATCTCGGAAACCTCGAATTCACACACGACCGAAACCGAAATGAAGTAGCTGCTGTCGTCAAGAACACAGACACGCTCAACACCGTTGCTGATTTCCTAGCAGTCCCTGCTTCGAGCTTGGAAGCACTCTTCTCGTACAGGAGTAAAATGATCAAAAAAGAACTCTGTACCGTCTTTCTCGACGTTGATGGAGCCGCTGCGAATCGTGACGAACTCGCCAAGACGCTTTACTCGCTGTTGTTCACGTGGTTGAACGAGTACATTAATCAAAAGTTGTGTAAAGACGATTTCGCAAGCTTTATCGGTATACTCGATTTACCCGGTTCGACCAACTTATCAGGAGGGTCGAGAACAAACTCACTCGATCAATTCTGCGTTAATTACGCTGATGAACGGTTGCAGAATTGGATTCTTCAACGTGTTTTCCATAGTAAATCTAAGGAATTCACACAGGAAGGTCTGATTCATCTCGCGAATCCTATCGCATTCTTCGACAACTCGGAATGTCTTCGCGTTATCGATAATCAACCGGGAGGGCTCATTCATATCACCGACGATCAGGCGAGGAAATCACCGAAGAAGACCGAACATACGATGATTGAGGCATTTGCGAAACGATGGGGGAATCACGACTCGTTTAAAGTCGGTGCAATGGATCGGACGGGCTTCCCCACGTTTACAATCTCTCATTACGCTGGCCCGGTCACGTATTCGACTGAGGATTTCTTGGAGAAAAACGCAGATGCAATCAACCCGGACTTTGTCTCTCTCTTCCGAGGTGCACAAGAACCGAGTGGTCCGTCACATCACGCTCACGCACACGCACACACCGGTTCAGCAGGAACAGGTTCTTCGAACCCTTTCATCCAAGGCTTGTTCACCGGTAAATCAATCGTCTCGGAAGCGCACCCTCAAGACGATGAAACCATCGTTGCAGCTCAACAACCTGTCAAACCGCTTAGAGCACCGTCGATGCGGAGGAAAGGTAACAAGCCGAAAAGACTCGCGAGCGTCGGTGAAGATGCTGAAATCGGGGACGCTGAAGACGCCGCCACGACGGAAGCTGGTGGTAATCTCGATGAACCATCCCGGGGTATCCGCTGTGTACTCGGTGAATTCCGTTCATCGCTCGATATGCTCTTCCAAGCTCTCGACGATACACAGCCTTGGTATATCTTCTGCTTGAACCCGAACGACGCTCATTTACCCAATCAGGTGGAGACTCGAGGTCTTCGAGCTCAGATTCGAAGTTTGGGTCTGCCGGAAATCACCAAGAAACTGCAAACTTCGTACGAAGTATCAATGACTCATCAGGAAGGTTGTGAACGATACGCAGACGAGTTGAATGGTTATGGGATCTTGCACGGCGGACAGAGCAAACCAGCCGATGCAATGGCAGCACTCGCCAAAGCCAAAAATTGGCAAGAGAAAGACATGGCAGTCGGAAAATACAAAGTATTCCTCAGTCACCGCGTTTTCCATGCTCTCGAGGATCAACTTCGTTTCCAAGAACCTCAAGACCAGTTTGGTCATCAGGAATTGGAGGTCGCAGATCCGTTCTCGCCTCACCCTCGAGGATCGCACCCTCAACAAGACTCACACAACGTACTACATGAAACCGAGTCTTTCTCCGCTCTGCCGCTTGTCCATCATGCTGCAGGCCCTGCCGGTGAGGACTACGATGACTATGACGTTGACGGAAAGTACCCGCAAGACAAGGGGAACAGTCGATACGGTGGTGAGACAGCTTCATTCGTAGGAACCGAGCAATATGCGCCCTCTCGAAACATGTTCTCCGACCTCGATAAGAACGGTTTGGCTTATCCCGTTGAAAAGGAAGCATTCGGGGAGGAGATCGGTGAAAACGAGACCGTCGAGGAGATAAAGGAAACGTCGAGTCGAAAACGATGGGTGTTCTTAACAAATGCATTGACTTGGTGGATTCCAGGGTTCTTGCTCTCTTGGATTGGTGGTCTCAAGCGACCCGACATCCGACAAGCATGGCGGGAAAAATTGACCATCAACCTCATCATCTGGTTCATTTGCGGTTGTGCAGTCTTTGTCATCGCCATTTTGGGAAACATCATCTGTCCTCGAGAGTACGTCTACTCCAGCGGCGAGCTCAGTTCCCATTCGTATAATAACGACCCAAACGACGTCTTTGTCACCATTCGAGGTGAAGTCTTTGACTTGTCTTCGCTCGGTCCCAATCATTTAGCCGTCGTACCCGTCGTCCCAACAAAGTCCATCATGAAGTACGGAGGTCTAGACGCTTCCAATATCTTCCCAGTTCAAGTATCGGCTCTCTGCGACGGTGTCGATGGCACCGTGAGCCCGTGGGTGACTCTGGATTCGACGAATACCTCGGACCCCAACGCGCAATACCACGACTTTCGAGCCTTCACCAACGACTCAAGACCGGATTGGTACTACGAGCAAATGGTTTACATGAGGTACCGATATCGAGTCGGCTTCATGGGTCATACACCAAAGGAAATCAAGCAGATGGCCTCTTCTGGACGTGCTGTCGCAATTTACAATGGTCTCGTATACGAATTGACAACGTATGTATCTCAAGGCGGAGGCGGTGTACAAGCTCCGACAGGTTACTTTGCTCCCGCGGACACCAACCGACAGTTCATGTCTCAGGAGGTCGTCACTTTGTTCCAGCAGCAAGCAGGAAAGGATATCACCCAACTCCTCGACGGACTGTCTAGTTCGATCGGCGCCGACACCGTCGCACGACAAAAGACATGTCTCCGAAACTTATTTGTCATCGGCAAGGTTGACAACCGAAACTCCCCAGCTTGCCAATTCTCAAAGTACATCTTGCTCGTACTCTCCATCGTCATGGTCTCCATCATCGGTTTCAAGTTCTTGGGCGCTATCCACTTTGGTTCAGCTCGAGCACCCGAAAATCATGACAAGTTTATCATCTGTCAGGTCCCTTGCTATACTGAGGGTGAAGAATCTCTGCGAAAGACGATCGACTCCTTGGCTCGACTCAAGTATGATGACAAGCGAAAGCTGATCTTGGTCATTTGCGACGGTAACATTGTCGGTTCTGGAAACGACAGGCCCACGCCAAGGATCGTCCTGGACATTTTGGGTGTGGACCCGAATCAAGATGCCGAAGCACTGTCTTTCCTTTCTCTGGGAGAAGGTGTCAAGCAGCACAACATGGGTAAAGTTTACTCCGGGCTGTACGAATGTGCCGGACACGTCGTACCGTACTTGGTCGTCGTGAAGGTTGGAAAGCCGAATGAGAGGCAGAGGCCTGGAAATAGAGGCAAGCGAGATTCGCAGATGACGGTCATGCATTTCCTGAACAAGGTACGGCAATGCAATAGGATATGGAGGAAAGTGGTTTCAGCATGCTGACTTTTTGTCAATAGGTCCATTTCGATTCGCCGATGAACCCGCTCGAGCTCGAGATGTTCCATCAGATCAAAAATGTGATCGGTGTCAACCCGACGTTCTACGAATTCGTGTTTACAGTTGATGCGGATACAACAGTAGACCCGTTGTCTCTGAATCGACTTGTTTCTCAGTGGGTACCTGTCCGACCTCGTTTTTTTTTATTGTCCTTCTCGCTGACCTACTAGTCGGACTCGTGCAGCATGGTACACGACAAGAAGACGATTGCCGTCTGCGGTGAGACCGAATTGGCGAACGCGAAGCAGTCTCTGGTGACAATGATGCAGGTAAGTTCCTGCATTCGCCCATGTAGCACAAGAGCGACTGACTGACCGCTGTTACCATCGCAGGTTTACGAATACTTTATCTCTCACCACCTGGCCAAATCGTTTGAATCATTGTTTGGCTCCATCACCTGTCTACCTGGATGTTTCTCCATGTATCGCCTAAGAACTCCTGATACCCACAGGCCTCTCTTCATTTCGAATGAGATCATTGAGGGTTACTCCGAAAATCGAGTGGACACGTTGCACATGAAGAACCTCCTACACCTCGGTGAAGACCGTTACCTGACGACGCTCATCCTGAAACATTTCCCGACCTATAAGACCAAATTCGTCCGAGATGCGCATGCTTTCACAGTCGCTCCCGATGATTGGAGAGTGTTGATGTCGCAACGTGAGTAGGACATTGTCGTTTCGTCTGTGACAAGGTGGCAAAGACTGACACACACCCCGTTTCTCTATTTCTTTTGGGCACCCGCACTCCCAGGACGACGATGGATCAACAGTACGGTCCACAATTTGGTCGAACTCAGCACCCTTGACGGACTCTGTGGTTTCTGCTGTTTCTCGATGCGATTTATCGTGCTCATCGATTTGGTCTCGACAATCATCGCTCCTGTCACAGTCGCCTACATTGCCTACCTCATCTACTTGGTGGCCGCCAAAGGCGATACGATCCCCACCATCTCGATCATCATGCTCGCGGCGATCTACGGTCTTCAAATGTTAATTTTCATCTTCCGACTACGTTGGGATATGATCGCCTGGATGATTTTCTACATTCTTGCCATCCCCATCTTTTCGTTCGCGCTCCCTCTCTACTCGTTCTGGAAGATGGACGACTTTTCGTGGGGTTCCACTCGAGTCGTACTCAGCGAAAAAGGATCGAAAGTGATTATTCACGACGAAGGTAAATTCGATCCGAGAGTGATCCCACTGAAGAGCTGGAACGAGTACGAGAATGAGCTGTGGGAGCAGGAGAGTAACCACTCTGTCGGTAGCTGGGTTCCTCCCAGCAGGAAAGGTCAACCGGCTGGTGGTGCAGGAGGCTATGCCGACTCGAGAGCGCAGAGCTTGTACGGTCGTGAGACGGTGTATGATGGGTCGTTCGTAGGCGGCGGAAGCGGTGGTGGATACGGTCAATATGCCGACGAAAAGGATGGATACGCAGACTACCCGAGATCCCGAGGGATGTCTCCTAGCCCATCACAACAACGGTTGACTCAGTCGAGGCCCCAATCAGGATACCACGATGGTGGTGGACGTTCAACTTCGTTCTACGACACGGCGCTTGATTCACCCGCACGATCAGGAGGGCCTCGGTCTTCGAGCATGTATTTCGGTGCTCCTGGACTGCCCTCGTCTAACTCTCAACCATTCAATCCATACACGGACTCTCCTCGTGGTGGTCCACCTGGCGGCACCCAACGTCAATCGTCTTACCTACCAGAGTACACGTCTACTGGTCCCGTGAACCTCCTCGCGCCAGACATGATCTCCGACTCCGAGATCGAGACTGAGATTCGACGTATTGTGTCTGGTGCTGACTTGGATACACTCACGAAGAAAGGCGTTAGGAAACAGTTGGAAGGTCGGTTTGGCGTCGATTTGTCTGGTCGGAAGGAGGCTATCAATGGGTTGATCGAGAGGGTTTTGGTCGGCGAATGTGAGTGGCGAGTTGCTTTACTTTGTCTTTTTTTCTTCTCGTGTTCTTTCTTCCTTGTTTTTCTCGCCTCCTTCGACAAAACTCTCCTTCTTCTTCGTTTCTCGAGCGATCGCTGTGTGTTGGTCCGCAACTCTCGCTGATCGTCAAACCTTTCTTCCCCGTCTGTAGAGGTCGCTACAGCACTATCTACCAAACAACCAGACTTTCACGCCACAATACCACAACGCTACGAACTTTTATGACATAAAAAACGAAGCTCCTTTTGTTCTTTTCTTCCTTCGCTCGCTGTAACTCCCTTTGCGTCCGCTTTGAATAGACTGTCACGAACTACCAAGACGAAGTATGAGATGGAAGAAGGGAGCTCAGACGAAGACGAGAAGCTGAGACAATTGTCTCAATCATATTTCTATGGCCTTTTACTTCTTACTCCATCATCATCATACCTTTTCCTTTCTTCTCCCCGCTCGCGTGTTTTAAACCATATATGACTATCTTGTCCACATCATGGTACTACTCTGTTTCCAATGACCATCAATCGCCGACTGTATACATACCAATGGACACTTTTATTTTGCGCAAAAACACGACCCGACACGACCCGACACCACCCGACAGGTGAATTGACTTGAGCACCTTCAGAGTCGATGGTGGTCGGTGCCACAACAGCGGGTCATTCTAGACCACCGTGCCTTTTCCATCTTTGACAGTCGTCGTGTCTACCTACCGGACTGAGCTGATCATCCTTAAACTCTGCTTGACCCGGGGACATGTCGGAAGGTGCCACCCCCCGCAACCTCGACGAGACTTCCTCAGAGACAATCAGATATGTCACCCGCTCTGCTGATCGTCTTGAGTCTATTGCCCGGACATTATCGTGAACTCAGAGCGACACGGATGGAAATCGCGATGGTATTGGAAAGAGAAACATCAGAAATCTTTGAGCTACGTGACATGAGTACAGCGAAAGGAACCGCTGCGGCTGGGACCGAACACCAGCCACCCGAGTTCGAAAGTCGAGTTAAACTCGGAATCTAAAGGTGAAACAGTTTTTACCGGGAAAACACAAGACATGAATGAAACCGATTGAATGCGCTGAGTACCATTCTTTGACTAGACTTTGGTTTGTTTAGGCAACCTACTCTTCGTCCCCGTTTGGTTTGCCCTTCCGTGGCGACCTCCCCACTGTGTTCGAGTTCGAGTCCGGGTATGACTCCGTATGGTGTTCTCCGAGGCGAAAGGGACGTTTACACCGAAAGTAGTAGTCGTAGGACCACCCTCCTCGATACTAGGCGGAGAATCGTCCTCAACTAGAGTATCAGAATGAATCGCATCATCCCCCACAGGAGTGGTGGGCCCCGTCTCGGCATTAGAGTCGGCGTCCAGGTCGGGGTTCGCCGTCAGTTGGTTGTTCAGCACGGATCTAGTTCTCTTGGGAGCGTCAACTCCTGAAGTCTTTGACGGATCAGCATATCTTGTCTCGGAAGGTGCCAGCGGAGAATTGTCGTCGTCCTCGTTGTCAGCCTCGTCGTTGTCATTGTCGCTGTCAGCCTCGTCGTCTTGGTCATCCTCGTCATCTTCACCATCCTCGTCATCGTCATCGTCATCGTCTTCTTCAGCCTCGTCATCGTCATCGTTGTCGTCACCCACAGCCTGCTCGTGATCGTCAGCCACCTCGTCGTCTTGAGCTTTCTCTAGCAGTTGGTGTTTCATTACTAGTCGAGTCTTTCTGGGATGGGCTGCAACTATAGTTCGGGACGGTGAAGCATTATCCTCCTCCTCGTCTCCAGGTGTCTCCTCTCCTTGACCGTTCCCAGCAGGAGTGGTAGAGGTAGGACCGCTTGCCTCTGAGTCTTTCGACGGAGAAGGGTCCACGGGAGTGACAGGAGTGGAGGGACCAGAGGGCGGAGCACCTGAGGAGCCCGAGAACAAATCGGTCTGAGCTCCATTTCGGAATCCGTACTCATGATTGTAAACAGGTGGGTCGTCCCACTCTTGGACTATGTTGTTCCTCTCTTTTTGCATCCAGACAAATGGCGTCTTGGGACCGATCGTGCAGCCCGTCATATCGCCATTGAGGTAGCCGGGACATTTGCTTGCGACAGCAGCTGCGGATCGATGGGAGCGTTAGTCGCTGCCATGAGTTGAAGCATCGAAGGACCACTCACGAGTCGTCGACAACGGCTGGGTATTCGTTGCACCCGTGACCTTGCATTGGAACCCGTTTTGGTAAATTTCCTCCCCACCTAGAAATATGGCAAAGCGAGCTGGTCAGCATGGGATTATTGCATCTCTACTCAGTTGATGAAGGTACACTCACCCGCCTCCCAAGAGTGGATCCAGTTCCAACTACACAAACATCCTTCTTCAGGACAAGCTGGCAGATCGGCTGGGATTTCAAAATCGACCTTCTTTAGCCACGGACAGACATAGTTGACACTGAAAACGACGAGCTTCTCAGGTGTCAATTTGTTAGGATCGGATTCGTAGGCGATTGCAAGGGAGCAGCCCTTGACGTTCTTAGGGTTTGGGTCACCCCATACATCAACCGTGTGTAGGGACCCGAGACCGTCAGCAGTACCCGTCGCAGTGATCTAGATAGACAAGACAAGGTCGGTTGGGGTTTAGCGAGCGGAGTGGCGCCTGGAAAAAGAGGCGTAGATACGTAATATCCAAGTAGATCTGGCAACTCACGTCACCATCGCCGTCACAAGCGTACTCTAAGCTCATCTCCTTCGGATCATTGCCGTATGAGGTCCATGACTTGTGGCAGGCGACTTCACCATGGAACACCCCGCCGGCGGGCTGTGTGGAGCAAGGTCGATACGCAGACGCGATCAAGAGAAGGAGGTAGGAAAGTAGGAGAAATGTAGAGCACCGCCGAAGAAAGAGGATGTTGTTAGTGTCCTGACGATTGATTCAACGAGCCAATCAAGAAGCTGGGTAATAATTTCCTTCCTCCTCTCGCCTTCCTTTTGTAGCTTCTTCTGCTACCAATACCCGAAAGCCGAACCAAAAAACTGAAAATACTCACCAGCTCCATGAACTTTCCAGCTTCCGGAGGTTGATTGATCATTCCGTGAAACCACCACTCCGCATAAGTGGCGTCGAGGAACGGGGTCACGGCATCGTAAGCATCCCCATTTCCGGCCTCGAAGCCGTACATCGAAGGATGCCAAAGAGCGACATGGCTTGAGACCAGATTTGGAAGGAGGAGGGAAGAGAGAAGGAAGGAGAGTGGGAGGATAAAAGTGGACGGTGACATCTCGGTTGTGCGCGTGGTAAGGTTGTGACGGTATATGAGGGCTTGTGTTTCAAACACAAAAGGGAATAGAATAGGTCTGGAATTGAAATGCAAATGACGTCGGCGAAAAAGCTCAGCTCAAAGGCGCAATTGACGTCGGTGAAAAGCTCAGCTCCTCGGTAACGGACGCAAGTGGAAATTGTGACGAACTATGTAAGAAAGAAAGAGGAGAAAAGACGAGTACAAGGGACAGCTTCGCTCGGAGATAAGTCACAGGTTCTTTATATCTGTTTTCCGTCATCACTATCTCTACGTGTTTCTCGCCGATCGTACGTCGTTCTTCGTGGTTGAATCCGAGTCCCTTTAGTCTCGATCTTGTGCGCACCTAAGAGACCACAGAAAGGATGACAATGTGACCTTCGCAAGCATTCAAAGGATGGTGAACAGACGGAAGTAGAAAGATTAGATAAAGGCAAGGACGGTTAACAGAAGGGGTGTCAAAGAAAAGGGGGACGGTCTTGGAAGGCGCAAGACAAGATCGTGTGATGAAACTAAACACGTTCGAGGGTGTCGACAGGGAATCATGCTAAGAACAAGACCCCTTGAAACAGGAAAGCATGAGAACATGAGGTCATGAGAAAACCGGAGCATGAGATCATGTGAGATTTGTTGAGCTGGAAAGGAAGGGGAAGGTTAGCTTGTATCCCTTGCTCAATGCGGCGGATGGCCGAACGCGACTCAGCGAGGTGGCGAAGGGGCAGGTGCCGACAGAAGGAGGCAAGGAAAGGAACCGGGGAGGAAAGGGGAGAGGGAGAGAGGGATCCGTCAAGCCCAAAAAAAGGCATATCAGTTAGAACTCGGTTCACAAGGGTCCGTCGAACCAAAACATCCGTACCATTGACATCCCTTTCGGTCGCACTGCCCCCCCCCCCCTTTTTTCAAATTCCTCCCTTTAACTCGCGAAATACGAAAACACCGGAACAGCAGACGGGGCATGAAACGTGAAGATCGACAGGAGTGACGGGGCCAAAAAGGACAGATCTTCATATGTTTCAAAGTGGTACGACCAGAATCCATGGGAATTGACAGGAAATATTCCTCTTACACGAGCTTGGACCAGAGTCAACCCCGTTTAAACTAAATCCAACTATTGTTCACATGAGATGGCAATAAAACATCCAAAAACGCAACAAAAAGTACATAAGAAGCCAACTCATCAAGGTACAGGAAATTGATCGCAGAGGACCTGAAAGCGAAGTCAGGCAATGCAAAAAAAAACGGCGTTCCTCAACCTGATACGATAAAAAAGCGCAGCACACCATCCTTCGCGGCGCCATGTGATCAACGTCCCTAGCGTGAAACGGAGGGACGATGGAGCCTTTCGGGGAAAGTACAACGTTCAGATTCCCTTATCGACAACGTCATGATGAATGCCGGATTGGCATTTCCCTTAGAACTGATGTGAAGGTGAAACTCTCTGAAGGGGGGCAGACCCTTGTGACCTTTTACCGCATCAGCAGATTTCCATCACCGCTTTCTCCTTGGATCGGACTTCCATAACGATGACCTTGCCGAGGACCTGATTGTACCAGAATCATCTGCAAGGCAACTCCGACACCCATGACCAACGCATCACCTTTTCACCGTCCCTTATTCTCTGGCATGGGACCGCAGGGGGACAATGGGTACCGTATTTTCAATTCGACCATCTCACTCAGTAATGCTGGAAAAGTCAACAGACGGACAATCCGAATAGAAGCGAAAGAACGACAGCCACGACAATGTTGTGTGGGGTCCGACGACGGCAAAAAGAAAGACGACGTGGAGGAAAGAAGGACGGACTCGACTTGTCCAGCGAAAGAAAGAGTAAATAATTACTGCCGAGATGAGTATAAGTTAGATGTAGCACCAATCACATGGCGTGTCCCATTCATGCAGCATGTAGATTCACATGTCTTTCTAATAAGATATTTGATCACGAGAGAGCAGCTGGACATCAACCAGAGTGAGGTTCAGGTGGGTTCTCGAGGTTGGATGCGAAATTAAAAAGAATACAACGGCTTTGTACATCAGGCGGATAATTCTTCCAATGACTTTCGCCGGCGAGATAAACAGGGATCGGTACCCAGTTTAGCCCTTTCAAGGGATCATCTTGGGCAAAGTAGACGTCACGACTACTTCGATATACGCAGGATGCTGATTATCAGTGTCTTCCTCTGCCCAGAGCTCTTGGACACCGACTGGAAGTGAAGATATCCGGAGGAGTAATGTCATTCTCCAAGACCTCAAGGGACGTGTGATTGAAAGGGAACTATCCGCAGAGGTCCTCCAAGCCTGCCCTGCTCATCGTGAGCCAGGAGATGTTTCTCACCTATCGTTCTCTCTTTCTGTTTGATTCCGCCAGCCGACGTATATCATGAAGGTCAATGCACATTGTTCTATTTGTCTACCCGATTCTACGTCATACTCTTTGTCATCAGTACAGAAGGTTCATCACCCACAAACCCAAAAGCACGAGTCCTAGTCTGACTCCGGTACTTTCCTTGGCCATTCCAAAGACAGTCGAGCTGAAACGGGATATCGGGTTCCCCGTTTGTGAACTTCTTTCCCTTGCCTTGATCCCCAGCATATCTTCATCCTCACCATCGTTCGTAGCCTCCCCGCGATTCATCAACGGTATCGACTCCGGCACGGCTCCTTTTGCATCATCGGTCTCGACGACGGCGGCTACTACCGTTCCAGGCGTCGTCGTGGGCAACGGTAGATGCTGTTGCTTTTTGGGTTTTCCGACAGCCCACTCGGTGATATCTCCCGTCGCGATGGACACCTTGTAACTGAGCCAGACAAACGCAATCGTCGAGCAGAGCAAGTTGATCGGTCTCCACGAGACGTAAGGGATGACCATGAGTACGGCTCGTGTGTCGGATGCGAGCCACCCGTGGAACTGGATGATGAACGTCTCGAGTGAGCACTGTCCGACGAACATGAACAGGCGAGAGGAGCATGAGCGGAGAACCGGTGTGGCGTTTCGAAGGACCACGAAAGCGAAAATAGGCACAAAGGAGACGACGGCATGATATCCGTTGTAGACGAATTTATTTTCGAGAGTGAGCTCGAACCAAAAGTACCAGAACATGGCGATGGCAGAGGCGCCGATGGCGGTATTCCGAGCTATCGGCCACCAACTCTGTTGAGGCAGTCGATACTCGTTGATCTTGATGAAGAGGTAGGCGCACATCATCCCACCGTAAACGATGTAGAGATCGAGCGAGACTCGGAAACCCCATTCGCGTGCAGACCACCGAATACCAAAGATGGCATGCAGGAAATCGAAAATGTGTTGGAGAATCCATGTATGATGCATGAACAATGCGACCCCGACGGCCGAGAGCAGGATCTTGCCCAGCATGAACACGGGTTTATCGTTGAACTGATGACCGGCGTACATGGTGATAAAGATGATCGTATACCACCATGAGACGAGTGGCGCGAAGTAGTAGAACGCGTAGTCGGTGTTCATCGTGTATGGTAAGACGACAGAGAGCAGGTTCAGTCGGACCATAACCATGGCAATACGTTGGAACCCGAATTCCTTTTTCTTGTAGTAGTAGGTGAAATGACCGTAGCCGGTCATGAACAGATAGGATGCGACGAGTACTCGGATTGCGTTGTAAATGCCTGAGACCTTGGATGCGCCGAACCAGTGGTAGATGAGGATGGCGACTGGGATCCCAAAGAGAGTTATGGTCAGCTGACGTGTCGAATGCTGAAGAAGAAGGCAGAAGGAACCAGATACGCACTTTGCATCCAACCCTTCCACTCGTCTGTCTGCTCCCTATTCAAGAACCCCATATCCTTGTCCCTCTTCACCATCGTTGCCAAACCCGCTACCAAACCGGCGATCATCAAAACGAACAAGAACCAGCCGTTGAACTCTTTTTGCTCCTTGAGCAAGATAGTCGTCCTATCTGCCAAGAACATGTAAAAGATCCCGAAACCGAAGATGCATAGCGAGAGCGAGATTTTATCGTTCGGGAAATAAGCTTTAACTTTATTGCTTACTGATTGCGAGCGTTTAAGTAACATGCCTAGGGGAGCCCAACCACAGATGAAGAGTAAGATGAACCACTGAGCCGGTCTCACACGGCGATATGACCTGCAGCATGCGCCGTTCATTTCGCTCGCGACGTCGTTACACCTCCAACCGAAGAGAATCTCTACTTGTTTCTGGATGACCTTCTCTGAGTAATGAAGACCGTCGTTTGTTTCCTTTTCCGAAAGGAGATCATTGAATACTGTTGGTATTTTCAATGGTGGTCGAGATGGTTGGAGAAGTCGAGCTGCGAGATCAGCGTTCATCGCTTCGACATCGGTGTGTGAGATTGATTTCCTGTGATCAGCAAGGAGTGAGTCAACCGGTTGGACGACGGGGAGATAGACGATGGCTTCTGCAAGACCGGAAGATTGAGGAGTCAAGTATGGTGGAGGGCGGTTGAGCGGTCGGGAAGATTCAACGGGTTGAGATGCGGTGATGTGATCGAATACGGTGTCGATCATTTGCGTCCACGCGGCGATCCCACCGGAAGCAGGGTGGCGGAGGTACCAGAGACCAGAACCGAGAACGAGAAGGCCGTCAGGGTTGGAAGATGTCCGGGAAAGTCGTTCGATTGTTCGAGTTGAGTTGAGATAAGGGTCCCACCAGAATTCGAATTCCACTTGGCTGCCATCGCCCTCGACTGGACTTCCACCTGTTGCTGTTGACTGGGAGTAATCAATCACGATTCGACGATCACTGTGTTTCTCTCCACCAGCGGCCTCAGCCGTACCCGGTAGTGTCGGGTCAGCCAGCTTGGTCGACGCGAAGAAGAGTTGGCGGGTGACCGAGTCTCCAATGAAGAGCAAGTGATTTGAGCGACTCGAAGAGGATGAAGAAGGCGAAGTGAGGGATGGGATGTCGCGAGAGAGAGGGGAAGGAGCAAAACATTTCTGGAGCAGTTTTGCATCGGGTGGGGAGTGGATGCAGCCTGGGGGCGAGGAAAGCGTACAAGGAGGTCAGAGAGTGAACGAGCGGCCTTCTTTGGTTTTCTTTCTCTTCATTCTCAGATTAGCTTCCGCAACCTCTCCAGCACCCCCTATATCTTATCCTTTCCCTTTGAAACCTATCCTCACGTCATATCATATCAAACAACACCACATCATATCGTATTGTATATCATCTTCTGTCAAAGAACTCACCATCCGGCTGCCAATTCCTATTCCCCTTTCCAGGATCTAACCATCTCCCCTCCTTCAAATACGTCTCACATCTCTGCGGGTCCGCCCAATCCATGAGTCCCCACCTCAGGAAACCGCCAAGAAGTATTCCCGCAAGGACAGCAGCGGAGAAATAATGGATCCAGTTCGGGTTGAATTGTGCGGACTGGGCGGATGCTGTAGAGCGCTTGGAGGAGGCTGGAGCGCGTGGAGAGGGAGATGAGGTGGTGATGGGTTTGGGCTTGGGGGATGATGTTAATGTCGAGGCGGAGGTAGAGGTGGAAGTAGAAGTGGAAGGGGGAAGAGCAGAGGAACGTGGACTCGTCATGGTGCTGGGAGAGGCGATGGCAGCCGGGGCGGTGTTGGAGTTGGGGCTGGCGCCAGAGGTTGTTGGGACAGAGGTCGCGACGGTGGCTATGCCAGGTCGAGAGGAGGCCGAGCCATGAGAGGGAAGAGCGCCGGTCGTCATCGTATCCGTCCTTTCGTCCTTTTGCTCTTTTGAATCGGTCTGTTTGACTGTTTGTATAGTCGAGATGCTATCTTTCCATCTATCTGTCTATGTATCTATCGTCAGGTGCAGCGATAATGTGGCTGTGGGTTATGTTGGTGCTCTCAAAGCCGGTGTCGATTCGAAAAAGAGGGAGGAATATTCACCAACAAATACGGTCCATTGAAAGGCAGCTAGCTAGCCAGCGAGCGCTCGGTCGTGATCACACTGTCAATTTGAAGACCAGCGTTTTCATATTCCCCACAGAGGCGCACACAACCGTACGATCTTCTTTGTGTTGAAAGAGGTATTTACTAGATTTCACAAGGTGGAGGTGGCCTCCCTTATTTTCTTTGTGGTGTTTCTGACGAATGTTGATGATACCTGGAACCCTTAGGAGAATTGACGGGTCGTCCGATGTCTAGCAGGTCGTTGTTTGATCGATCAGGCTGTATATGGACAGTTTTAGGGGTATGGGATGTAAAAAGATGGACGACAGGAGTTACAAGGTTCTCCTACTTGTCTCATTCCCCAATCCCCAAATCCCCAATCCCCCGCTCTGACCTCCTCTCTTTCTCTCTCCCACCCCCCCCCCCCTTGCACCCTCCTCCCC
>JANGFI010001488.1:0-17022 GCA_025758705.1 Goffeauzyma gilvescens
GGGGCGGGGGCGGGGGCGGGGGCGGGGGCCGAGGGGAGAGGCAAGGAATGGAAGTTGAAGAAATCTCCGGGCGAACCCACGAACGGGAACAGAAATCTCTCGTTGTCATTGGCTCGTCGCCCACGCTATTGGGTCGTGTTGGCTAGTAAATGGGAGCCCCCCAAACAAATTTCAAAAAAAGCGGAGAAACGGGGGAAAAAAAAGAATACATCATATGAAAAAAATAGGACAGAGTTAGAATAGATCAACAGATTTCAATTAAATTAGAAAAAATCATCCAAGAGAACCGACGAGACTCGGGTTTCGCGCAGCGCTTCTGCATGCAAAATAGGAGGGAGCGAGGCAAAGAAGAAATGAAAGCGATGGCGAAAGCGAAAGCGAAAGCGACGGAAATGGCAATGGCAATGGCGATGGCGCTAGAGCGGAGGCCCACAGAGGGGTGGAGGCGAAGAAGGTGATGAGGTGAAGCGGCGGGGTGGGTGGACGTTTGAGGCGACTGTAAGCTGAGCTTGCTTGGGCGGGGCTGAAGAAGTGTTTGGGTTACCCGCAAGATGCATACCGGATGTCACGGTCACGGCGCCCACAGATCGACTTGCCAATTTGCCGTCGATGGACAGCGTCCATCCATCACAAGAGGGTGTATAACCGATTGTTCTTTTTGCCGAGGAATGTAGATAGATCATCATCATCATTCAATCAACGAACAAAGGGTCTGTTCGGAACCGTCAAGGCTATATATATTGATTTGATTGACCAAGATACAATCCTCCGTCCGCTTCGACATCCAGCCGGACTGAATTTGATAGGAGTTCTCCCTCCGAGCACTTTACATTCTCACCTCCGTCCTCCGTCCTCTTTCTGACGACTCTTACCACCGACCGACATTGACACTTCCTGTTCCTTTTTGACCATGTCAAAACCAATAAATACGCAAAAGTCCATCTTCATGGACAGCTCCGACCCGGAAAGTGGTCGGAGAGAACGTTCAAGTACGCTTTTCAAGAACTCTTCGACGATAGATGCCAAGGACAGCAACGACGATACCATCTCGCGACCCGATTCCGCGCACAGCGTGTCGACCAATAGCAACGATGGCACCGTCGTCCGTGATCATGATCGTGACCGTGATATCGACAGGGATGGGGTTGCAGATGAGAAGGAGGCGCTCATGCGTACGGGCGATGAAGGGAAATTGAGAAGAGGGTTGAAGGCGAGACATCTCGCTATGATCTCCATCGGAGGAACCGTCGGACCGGGTCTTTTCTTGGGAACAGCAGCAGCATTAGCAAATGGTGGGCCTGTGAGTAGAAATCATCCCCCCAAAGATCACTGTACTGTGTGCACCGGTGCAGTCGACGCTCAGCAAGGCATCATCATCATCCTCATCCTCATCAACCTTGGCTGGGCTGAACTGCCCTAACAGACCGGCTATATCCCCTTCTGCTTGGAACCACGTGCACAGATGCTGATATGATTTGCTTTGCATCCCTTCAGCTCGGCATGTTCTTGGGTTATTCAATTGTTGGTTCTATTACGCTCGGAGTCATGCTTTGTGTGAGTTTTCTCCGTTTCTCCCTTTGTCCCTTCCACCCTTTTCATTCACAGACGCACTGGTTCTGGGGATCTAAACAATGTGTCTCTCCTCTTCTGTCTCCTTTCACTGTCCTCACGGCCGATAGCTCGGAGAACTATGTACTCTGTTTCCAGTCAGTGGTGGACACATCAAGCTTGCAAGTCGGTTCGTCGACCCCGCACTAGGTTTTGCAATGGGTTGGAATTATTGGTACAATTGGACTTTAATGATGCCGTGAGTTTTTTTTTCCAAACGTCTCTCTCGACCCTGCCTGGATATCAACTTTGCCACCCGGTCCTCTAGTTGGCCCACACATTCTTATTTCCACAAACTGACAAAACCCCACGTCGCGCTGCACGTTCCATTCCCGCAGTTTCGAGCTTACCGCCGCTGCCACACTCATCGGCTTTTGGGACTCCAAGACGTCTCCAGGCGTATGGATCGCCGTCATTCTCGTCGCGATCACGACAATCAATCTGTGCGGCGCTCGGACGTTTGGCGAGTTTGAATTCTGGTTCGCTTCTATCAAGGTTCGTCTCTCGTTCCTCTGACAGACCATGTGTCCAAGTTTTAGTCTCACCGTCGCACATCGTCTCTAACCTCGTGTATCTTCCTCTCCCTCTCAACATCACCGCATTACTCCGCCCCTTCTCCAGGTAATCACCATCACTGGCCTCATCATCCTCGGTATCGTTCTTGCGGCCGGTGGAGCACCCGGCCACAAAGCGACCGGGTTCCAGTACTGGCGCAATCCTGGTCCTTTCACACAATATGCTGGAGTCGGAGGCACTATCGGCCAGTTTCTGGGTTTCTTCGCCGTCTTGGTCCAAGCTGCGTTCGCTTTCATCGGTACTGAAATCGTCGCTATCGCTGCTGGAGAGGCTGCTAACCCTCGAAGGTGAGTACTCGACTTGCCCTTGCTATACTTTTTTTCTTTTTCCTTTTTGGCTGGTAACGATCGACACGACTTTGATCGCTGACCCGTGTGTAACATCACGCTTTCTCGCAGGAACATCCCAAGGGCAATCAAACGGGTCTACATCCGAATCCTCCTCTTCTACCTCGGTGGCACTGTTAGTCTCTTTCCTTTCCAGTTCTCTGGATATCACCCAATTCCACTTTTACTAATTTCTTACCCACCATCTTGTAATATTCATCAGTTTGTCATCGGTCTCAATGTTCCCTCAAATTACCCTGGATTAGGTATCGGCGCCGCCAATGCCAACAAATCCCCATTCGTCATCGCAATTCAGATTGCAGGTATCAAGGCTCTACCTTCCATTGTGAACGCTTGCATCTTGACAGCCGCGATTTCCTCCGGATCTTCGGACACTTATACCGCCTCAAGGGCGTTGTACGGCATGGCTTTGACCGGTCAGGCACCTAAAATATTCTCCAAAGTGAACAGGATGGGAACACCGTGGATTTCAGTCCTGTTCTGTTGTGCTTTCGGTTGCCTCGCGTTCATGTCCTTGTCTGAAGGTTCAGGAACAGTCGTGAGTATACCCTCTTACTTTTTCTTATTCACATTGAACGCGACAACACCGGTATGCCCTTTGCTGACCGCCTCACTTGCTCTCTTTTCCGTTCAAACCCTCTTTTCAGTTCAATTACTTTGTAAATCTGACTGCCGCTTGTGGTCTTTTGACCTGGTGGGGAATCTCATTTACCTACATCCGATTCTACTGGGGGCTCAAGGCCCAAGGGATCGACCGAAAATCATTGCCGTACTGGAGTGTCTTGAATCATGGAGGTGAGGATTTCAAACTCGCTAATTGCCACTGCTGGTAGCTCTTTGTTCAGTTTGCATCGACACTTATCCAATCATCTATCCCCATCTATCCTCTTCTAGCATTCGCCGCCTGGTGGTGCATCACCTTGATCACCATTATTCTCTTCTTCTCCGGATTCATGGTCTTCCTCAAGGGTGCCTGGTCAACGTCAACATTCGTCACAACCTAGTGAGTGCCATTTTCTTTGAAACTTTTGACTATTTCTCCTTCCACATGGCCATGCTGTGACAGTCTTACCACCGTGCTAACCTAACATCTCCCCCACAGTTTACCCATCTTCCTCTTCCCCGTTCTGTGGATTAGCAAGAAGCTCTGGTCTCGCACACATTTCCAGCGAACGAATGAAATCGACTTCCATACGGGCCTGGAAGAAATCGAGAAGACATCATATGATGTCCCGAAGCCACGGACAATCTTGGGCAAGATCGCCTCGTTCATTATGTAGTAGATACCCTATCAGCATGGAATGCCTAATTACTTAGCATGTAGTCACCCGTAGCACCATCAACATGTGCATTACTTGGAAGCATATATCATCACTTTCTTCACGCCAGTCTCTCGCGGCAGCTTGTCGCAACGCTTTTCTCGCTGTTTCAGGGACCCAAAGACGTCTTTATACGGCTAGTGAAATGTGCTCAAGGTTGGGTCTACCCAGTTAAATGTTCAGTTTGGCAGCAGGACAGACTTTTGGGTCATGATTCCGGAAGCATGGTAAATATATCATCCCGGCCTCAAATGCCTTGGTTAACAAGTCAAACACCTTCGACATCAAAACAGCCGATTTCTTATGCAACAATCAAGTCTCTACCTTTCTCATGCCCCATAGACGCGACTCTGAAAGTTCTTCCTCGTAGATCACCCTCCACCTTTATGACCTGTTCATCGCCAGGGAACATGTCCATACCGTTATCATCGAATTCTAGTCTCTCTCCTTGTGCGTCATCGGACGAGATGATGACCCCCTTAGCCGGCTTCACGACTGCGATCCGAAGATAGTTGCCTTCAAAGGTTGCCTTGTAACCCGGATCAGGGAAATCGAGGAATTTGTACGGCTGGGGCCAGTCGCTCGCCCTTGCCAGGACATGTCCGTTCTCATCCAAAATCTGGACGTGCACAACAACCGTGTATGTTTGCCCCGAAGAAAGTAGAACTTGCTCTGCCAGAAGTTGTTGGATGGGCAGCTTCGTCAGCAACTCGGTCGATGAATTAGGTGCTAAGATACTTCGCTGAGTAGGGGCTTGGAACTGTCGACCGGTGGCGATATCATACGCTTGGATCGACACTGTTATTGGGATGTCTTCCGATGTGGAGTTACAACTCCAGATATCCAAGGTCACCTCGCGGGTCTGGAACGCACCGACTGCGGAGAGTGACAGAGATAGATAGGTTCAGCGAGTTTCTAAGTTTTGCTTTCAAACACATAACACTCACACTCATAAAACTGCCTCGGTCGATCATCCTTGCGATTCTTCTTCACGGTACGGAGAATCCCAACGGAGATGGGGGCTAGTGCCCGTTTGATGGTGAAATAAGCCGGCTTCGGTCTCAAGAAGTAGTCGATGATGGACCAACTGGTGACCGGCCAGGAGTCATTCAGCTGCCACACTAGAGCGCCAGCGGTCTGCACAAATAGGTAGGTTCAGCTTGTGATGATAAATCATATTTGTTGCGAGAACACTCACGTATTCTCTCCCTCGACCCCTCCATTCTCGCCTCCACGATCGATAAGCGTGGCCGAGAGCTTCAGACTGCATGACTTGCGTTCTGTGAATATAGCTATCGAAGAAAGAAATATCAGCAGCAGCAGCAGCAGGTCGAAGGAAATCGGTAGTCATTCTTACTCACGTCTCCAGATCATCTGTAAACCTCATCAGCTCGTTCATGTATACAGCAAAACGACGCTCATGACTGCCAGCCTTGTTGTGCTGCTGCATCATTCTGCTCTGAGGGTAGGCTTCTTTCTCATCCCCGTTCAGCCACCACTTGACGGTCTCCAGAGAAGGGATGGAGGGCATACCGAATTCACTGATGAAACGTCCGCCGAGGATGTCGTAGTCATGCCACGGTTTCTCACCGGCCCAAACGAGCCATTGGTGGATATCTCCTTGGGTCGGATCGTCTGTTTGCCAGCTTCCGGGGACCTTCTTAGGAGAATCTGTCCAGTAGGGAATCAGATCGCCCACTAGGCTACGGACGACTTCTGGCAACAATCCGTCGAGGATGCGTTGGCAGGGAAGAGGGTTCGGAAGTGTTTCGTCGATCTTCCACTGTCTGACTTGTTGGTGATTCTCGTTACCTCCACAGAAGACTGTCAGCGAAGCATGGTGCCGAAGTCGCTTCACGTTGCAGATTGCCTCTTCTTTGACCGACTGTAGAAACTCCTCAAATACGGGATAGAGTCCGCAGGCGAATTGGAAGTCCTGAAATAAGATTTTAGGGATCAATCAGGTGAATCGAAGAAAGGACCCAAGCCAAGGCAGCTCACCTGCCAGACCATCAACCCAAGCTCGTCACAAATGTCGTAAAAGATATCAGGCTCGTACACTCCTCCGCCCCAAGCTCGTATCATGTTTTGGTTGCCGTCGGCCTATGAATCGAAGGGAAGATGGTCAGGTCAATGAGTGCTTCAATACCTGAATAGGCAGAAAGAACATACCGCCATCTTTAAAAGACCTCGATATCTGGATTCGGGGATCATCGGCAAAATCTGATCTGCGGGGATCCAATTCGAGCCTGCGAACAAGATTATTCGTTAGGAGACTATTTCCCTCCCCTCTCTCGGCAGTTGCCAGGTCATTGCGCTTACCTCCAGAAAAGATCCGTTTGTTGTTGACCTCGAACAGGAAAGTTGTACCAGGCTGATCAATGAGTGGGTCCTGAACGAGACGAATTCTTCGGAATCCAATTCGACGTGTGATGGTGTCTAGAACGACTCCAGACTGTCAAAGACCCAGGGGAGGATATTCTGTTACCACCTTGTATCCCCGCGGGTAGTGTCGGAGGGAAAAACTCACCTTATCTCTCAGTTCTGCGCTGAACGTGTATAACACGGGATCGCCTGATCCGTTGGGCCACCATAAATCCACAGACTCGCCAAGATCCCACTGGACAGGCGTAGATGGATTTCCGGAGCCTTCCTTGATGACCTTCCCCGCTGCATCCAGCAATTTGCTAACAATCTCCAACTCTTGCTCCTGTCTGCCCCCCTGAAGCTCAAATCCAACTTCTAAGCTCCGGCGCAACGTATCGCTGACGAGCGCCTTAGTGTTCACCTCCTTGAACTTCTTCTCGAACAGATGCAGCCTGATGGGTCGATCCGGTCCAATCGTCATCAACTCTGGTCCCCAATCCCAGCGAAAGCACGCCTGCATCTTCCTCACGTATACCCGAGACGGTTCTCCGAGATTGCACGATCCCGCGACGGCGACGCCATGTTCGGCTTCCAATGCTTTAGCAATAGGTTCAGCAGGGAAGAAGTGCAGTCGGAGAGTGTTTTCGGGCTGGATGGATGCAGCAGGAATCGAGATCTTGTGTGAGAGAAAGTGGTTTGACGTTTTGAGGATCTCTTCATCGTTCCAGAAGACAGTCGCGAAGGTGTCCAGGGACTCCAACTCGAGCTCCGCCATGTATCCGCTTTGAGCAAGGTCTGGAGGGGTGTAAAGAGTATGGTCAGGTGTGTACTTATTGAGGTATTATCTCGAAACTGCGGAAGCGTCTATGATGAGTCACTCACCATCAACTTGACTCTGATCAAGCCGTACGGAGGCAGAAAACTGCCACTCCTTAAGCCCGACCCACTGGATCAAATGTTCATTTCCACCCTTGTAGGGATGTGGAATGAGTCCCGCGTTTAGAAGCTCGAGATGGATTTCAGTAGGAAATTGCGAGCAGGGATGCCACTCCTTAAGAGACTTTTCTGCGAGAGGAAAATGCAAAGCATGTCTTTAGAGCAAATCACTGCGAGAGTTATAGCGGAAGTACTCACGATCTCCCAGGAGACCACCACTCGGTATCATGGCTTTCTCCTTGTCCAAAGGAACGTATGACTCGCTGATGCCACCCGTAACTTGCTTCCACTGCCAATTAGTGGGCGTGATCGTGATGTGCGACATTGCAACTCGGATTGTTTTGACGTAATACTGGCAGAGTGTCACTTATGGTCTGTGATGATTGGCGTTACTTCTGGTATCACGCAAACGGATACCAAAGCTCTTATTCTTTAGTCGCGCCTTTATAAGTAAAAGTGACGACGCAGACCGCTCATCTCGATCATAGGCAAATGAGATGGAAGTGCGGCGCCAAGGAAATGAGACCTTGCTGAAATGAGATGAACCGCTCGGACCGATATCGAGGTCGTCTTGGAAAGTTTCTGCCAGAACAGAGGAAGGTACTACGACGAACGATCTCCAATACTGTAGGTGTCGCAGTGGTGTCCAGCAGAGCGAACGCCGAGCGCCCATCGACGACCGAACGCATCTGATCTGAAATGTATCATATATTGGCCAGCTAGCTCTCTTTTTATAGCAGTTCTTCGGCGTTTGTCACCTATGATGCATCAGTCTACTGCGAACTGATCGCCGAACCCACCCCCTCGATCGCCGATCGCCGAAACCGGGGAAATGCACGGTCGCTGGGTAGACACGGAGGCTTTAAAACGTCGTGGTCATGGTCTTGGGCGAGTACTGGTATATGATGCATTTGAGAGAGGAGATACCAAGCATGAAAGATTATACATCAGATTATGACTGTATGCAGGTTAGCAACCTTGTTTTGTCATTGACCCAGCCTAGGTTTGGCGTGGCTTAAATGCTAGAACGCGCGAGTTCGGGGCAGCCTGGAAGGGACACCTTGATTGACGGCGACGCGACAACCCACGTCATTGCATTACAAAGCTCTTCTAGGTATATATATCTGAGCGGTGTAGCCAATCCTGAATCATCTTTTTGGATCTGCAACATTGGCGACGTGGTCTGGATTTTAATTGTTTCATACGCACGAGGTTTAAAACGTTTCCGTCCTCTTGGTCCATGTTTGCGTCTTCGGTCCGTCCGATCCGTTTCTCCTTTGTCGCGTGACTCCTTTCTATCCACCTCAACCGCTCCCTATCGTTCTTTACTTCTGCTTGGTTGCCTTGACGACGACAGGGATCATCTCACCCGTACCCAACGAAACCGGGAAGTGATTCAATGTCGCCAGCAAACTTCGGAGCGCACACGTGTGGGACGTGATGGAGACGTACGTGTGATCACGCGGAGTGTTGTTCCAGAGATCGAACATGGCTCCTCGGAGTCGTTGACGACGATGGCCTTCCATTTCTCGTTCGTCTTTATTGTTGGTCGCGGGGGAAGGGAGCAGAGATCAGTATGAAATCCAGGAAAAGTCAACAAGTGCCATAGGGTCTAACTCACCAGTCTTCCACCAAGGATCTTCCTCCGAGAACCCCTCTTCGATCGCGTACTTCGGAAACCTTTCCTGCAAATACGTCTTAGTCCTTCGCTTATCACAAGTATGAATACCATAGATCTCCCTGACTGCTTCTTTAAACACCGGTGTCTCTTCATCGATGATATCTCCGAAACTGAGCCTCATGGTATCCGCCGTTCGCGTAAGTGGGGAGACCAGCCAACTCTGCGGTCTCGGAGCACCATTCGCTAAATTCTCTTTCCACCCTGCGTAGACTGCACGTGCTTGATTCTTTCCGAGTTCGGTAAGCTCTGCATCGGGGCCCCAGGTGTACTCGTCATCACCATTACGCCGACAGACTTCCATTTCCCATTCGAGAGGCTCATATTTCGCAGATGCGAGGTTGTGAAATCCTTGACCGTGGCGACCGAGGAAGAGCACTTTGTAGTGGACGTTTGAAGGGGCTGAGGAGGAAAGGCTGGCGATGTGAGACTTGAAGTTGGCCCACCTTTCGGGGGATTTGTCGACAAGGCCGAACGAGTTCGCAAGCTATGCGAGGTAACGTTTCCGAAGCATGGAGGAATGGATGAGAGCAGAAGAGTCACGTATTGTTTAGCGGAATGATCGTATACTTCTTCTCTCTCTTTGGCCCGCCTCCTGCGATCCATTCCATGTTATCTCATACTCCAAAACTCACCATTTCTTCCGGACTCAACCTCGGCAACGACTGATCTGATTGTCTAAACAACCCTTGTTCGATCTCAAACTTCCACTCATCATGACTATCATCTCTCTCAGGGCCTTCGTCGGTCCCTTGCAAACTATAAGCGTTAAACTCGGCATGTTCGCCCGCATACGCATGGAACTTCTTCAAGCGCTGTTCTCTCGCTCGTTTCTCTTCTTCAGTTTCGTTCTCAAAGTAGTGCCTGTGCGTGCCATCTTGGCCTGGAGGAGAGAAGGCTTGGACAAACGCTTTGGACGCAGAGGTCTTGTCCGGTTGAGAAGGAATTTGGACGAAAGCTGGGGTTTTTTGAGAAGAGGAATTCTCATCCGATGGATTGCTGCCGCTCGTAGTCATGATGGTTGGATGAGGATTATTTTTGGTTGGGAGATGTAAGGAAATGAGATGATAGCGGAAAGAGCCTGTGATGCGCGCTGTTGCTAGTCCGAGATAGTTCGGGAGGGAAAGTCTGCACTATACTGTGAAGGGGAACCCTAGGTCTGATCGCAACGTAATATATGCTAACTGGTCTTATATAGCTTGGTTGCCAAAAGAAAAGAAGGAACGAACGAATGAATGATTGAATGGATGAAAGCAAGCGCCTAATCGTCCCTCCCCCTCTTTGTTCCGATTCAGGTTGATGACTCGGACAGGAAAGCCGACCTGACTGACCTGACCTGACACGGTCGACGTCGATACGAGCAACGTGGATAGGAGACAATGAAAGGGAAACGCGGAGTTAGGAAGGGGGAAGCGGGAAAAGGGGAAAGGGGAAAGGGCGCAGGGGGAGAGGGCACAGGCGGCTTCACCCGAGAACTGACGATCCTTGATGTGATGACGCAGCGGGCGGGGGCGGTGCAATGGCCTGTGCGCGGGTGTGGACTCTGCCGGTTCAACCCGAAAAAGAGCGGCCCACCCCCCTCCGCCCTAGGTACTGTATGCGCCCGAGTTCATTTCAACAGAGGGGGCGGGGGGGGGGGGGCAACATTTGACTTTTAACGTTTTTATTGACAGGTTAGGATGTTTGTTATCATGACACTACTACAGTCCTAGAAAGGGGTCATCAATGACGTTTGGTCGTCCAGCTCATCTTGTAGAAAACGGTACCACGGCCGAAAAATGATCTCAAGCATGCGCACTTGAGATCTGGTTTGTCGTGTTTGCTTCAACAAAGAGATAGACGACTCGTACTAGTGGTGTTCAGTCAAACATTCCGTTCATGAGCTCCCTTGGCGACCGGATCCACCCTCCTCGTTTGTCCTCACGCTTGATTCCTTCGAAAACAAGCTCCAAGCTTCGTTGCGGAAGGACAAAAGGGATTCCGCAGCCACTAATCTTGATTTCTCTTCCGTGACATCTTCCTCTGATCCCGGATGATTGACATCACTTGATGCACCAGTCGAGGAAGTCCTTTCTGGTCCATCGGTCGTGCCACCGTCGGCTGATTCTCCAACCACCATGACTTCTGCTGATTGATGACCTAGCTGTATGCACCAGTGTTCGCCAAACTCTGGCTCCCGACGACCTATGCCTGGGGGCAAGATTTGTACCAACACTTCTCTTGCTCCAACCTGTACCCTTGTCCCATCTCTCAACAAGAGCAACTGGGGGGTCTGCCAGTCTCTCTCACGTGAGCGTGACTGTCTCACCTTCGCCATAACATTCTGGAGTGCAGTTTTGACGTTATAAGCTTGGGATTCGGGAAGACAAAAAGAAACATCTTCGTATATAAGTTCCGTGTGCGGCCTGATTTCAACCTTGATATAGGCATCCCAAGGGGTCACCGAACTATCCTGAAGATAAACGTGATTGATCAACGTCTGCAATTTTTCCGTAAAATCCTTTTTGAGGTATCTAGCAATCCGGGGCATTTGTGCGTGGAAGGTTGATGATTTGCGGGCTTGTTTCTTGCTTGGTATCTTTTTTGCTGTGAGGCGAGGATGGAAATGCACAGAAGACATGTGTCCGAGATGAAAGACTCGCGCTACTCCACAAGTCCCGTATATATACATGCTGGGTGTGAAGGGGGCATATCTGGCATGCGCTGCACCGAAGACCTCCACGCAGTCAATTCGCTCTCTAAAAAAGACCCATCCGCTTGATCTTCCTTTGATACCCTCTCTGACTCCATTATCGTCCCCAAAAGTAAGGATTGTACGACAATTTCTCTCGCGATGACCCTTGAAAAATCAGCGCTTTCCTTGAGAATATTAATTGCCATTACACCTGCATAACTATCAAACGGCCTTCCTTTGATACTTCTCCAGCTCGTTTGTCGTACGCTGACAGTCTCACCCGATTCATCTCACGGTGGGCTCTCGAAGCGACCATCCTTCCTTTCGGTCAAGAACAAATCCATCTGAAGCAGATACATTCATCTATTGACCGAGATACGCTCATCTGAAGTTACTGCCGATACCTGTTCAGATGCCGTGACGTCCGTGGTTGTGCCACCGAACGCTTTTTGCTCGCGATTGCGCGGATCACTCACCCATCCGGCGGTAGCCTTTGTGGTATGCGTAATGCAAGTGAAGCTATCACATTGTGGGAGGAGATAGTAGTAAGAGCTCCTAGCTGCGAGGATCAACAACATTCTCGAGTAATTGCTGTCGCCTCCTTCCCCGCAGATGAAAACCAATTCCTGAGGAATGATCATTCCTTAAAATGCACTACCTGTGCATCGTAGCAGGTCCACAGAAATATTCTTGACTTGTCAACATGTCTTATAAACAAATGTCCATTTTGTCATTTTCTTCATCGTGCGAAGAAAGTGAATTGTCAGAGTCAAAAAAAGATAAAAGAACCACTCATATATATATACATCATATCCCAAGAAAGAACGGTTGCTCATGTCATATAGAATGGGTGTAAACGAAACCAAGAAGCTAAGGAAGGGAAAGAAGAGAAACAGGAGAGATATCAGATAGCAAAAAGAAGAAATACACTGTCCGAGTTTGTTTAAGTTTTCCGAATCAGCTGGCACTGCCACAGCTATTAGGTTCCGGCACATACGGCGGTTGGGAGAAGTGATAATGCCGTCGCGCTATACGCACTGGATACGAGGAAGGAGAAGAAGGATGGATGTTGTAAAGTCATCATCAAGTCAGTCAGTTGTTCCTTTCGTACAGGAGAGGAAATGACGGCAAGGAAAGGCAAGGCAAGGCAAGGATATTAAAACAAAAGACGAGCTGCTACTCACTCAGGATAGGCACACCCAGATTTCGGCCCCCAAGCCGACACAGTATCTGCCGGCTGCGCCCAACCATTGCCCGGCTGCGTCGGTGCAGCCGTTGGGATCGACGCATGAGTCAACGTGACCGCCTTGCCATTCTGTGTATACGTCGGTAGCAATGGTAGTTGAGCCGCTGCGAACTGATCACCACCAGCACCATAGCCGATCTGAGCCGGCCAAGCTGTGTATGCTGCCATCGATGCTGATGTGAGAGAACCGGATCCACCACCCGTAGCGGAAGCGGGGAATGTTCCGTCGAAATTGTTGGCAGCAACGCCTATTTTGGCACAGGTTCCGACGGATTGTCGGAAATCTTTGGGTAACCAGCCTTCGGCAAGACCGAGACGCATGTGCCAGTATGGACAGGAGGCGTAACCGAGAGTGGTCGAGTTTCCGATTCGCCAAGTCCAAAAGACCCAGTTCTGTGCGAGAGTAATCGAACAAAAGCCCGTCAGTACAAGGGACATAACTGTGCGGGCGATGCCACGGACGGGAAGAAGAGGAAATAAACCGTTTTCACTCACCTGAAGAGACTCCATCTCCGCGAGCGCCATTGTCCGAATGTCCGTCTTCCAAGCATCAGTCCACGTCTGCCAATTATCGTAAGCCGCACAACTTCCCTGTTCCTGTGCATAGGCCGGTGTCGACCCGACCCCGTCTAACCAAAGTCCACAATCATTGACCGCGACTGACCATTCTCCAGCTATCGTGATGCCAAAGTTGCTTTGAGAATCGTTCGTTCCTGCACCCCAAGCACAGATGACCTGTTCGTTCTCCGCCATGGTTCGCGTGTTCTGAGGAGACATAAACGCCAAATAGGGGTGTTGATCGATTCCGAATCGGTCTGCACCCGGTAAGAGGTTTTGCCACACTGCAATTCCCATGAACCCTTCGTGCCCCAGAATGATCGGTCCCTTGCCGGTGCCGAAACCAGTAATGCCACGAATGAGATGGTAAGCTTGGAGGTAGAAGGATGCCATTGGGTTCATGCCGACCTGTCCCCCTAGAACTTCGTTCACGAGAGAAAGAATGGTCACGACGTCTTTGTACTGGTCCTGGCTGATGAACTCGGTGATAGTACGAAGGACCTCAAGCGATCGTTGGGCGTTGGCTATTCCCATGACGCCGAACATCCACTAAAGAGCAGGGGAGTAAGTGTGCAATCAGTAAAAACAGGATTCAAATCGTAGCGTAGTTCGCAAAACTCAGACGTTCACAACCAAGGGCTCACATTGATAATGCCCGATTTCCCCGAATGGTTCCATCCATTCTGACTACCCGGTAAAGCATGCAAATCAAGGATGATCCTCAAACCATACTTTCGAGCCCATCCGATACTCCGGACAAAGTACTCCCAGCTGACGCCCTCAAGGAAGGGTTCGGATGGGAGCTTGGAGATTGCCCAGAAACCGAGGGGGATTCGGACGTAGTTTCTGCAGATAGCCGGAAGAGCGGGGTTGTTAGTTGTCTTTACATTTGATGGATGGCAAACGGGAGAGAGCATTGTATGTAGGGATGGAAAATGGAGGAAATGAAAGGGCGAGGGATACTCACAAGCCAGCCCCTGCGATTTCTGCGAAATCCTGTTCCGTAATAAAGGTCTCATAATGTCCCCTCAGCGTCTTCTCCAACACTCCTGCTCCTTTGGCATTCAGTGCCAACGACAATGCCCACTCATCTCCCGTTCCTGGGTTCGCTTCGAAGATAGCGGGCACGATAAAAGGTTCCAAAACGAGCCAACCACCCAGATTAACGCCTCTTACCAAGTCTTTTCCCCAGGTCCAAGTTTCCTCAATGGCAGGTGTCCAAGAATTCGCTTTGCCACTTCCGGCGAGAGGGTTGGAGGGGTCGTAGAAGTAATTGCCACCGTATGGGTTCGTGTAGGTGAAAGAAGTGAGTGTGCCGTTTACGTAGGACTGGACGGTGGAACCTGTGGTGCCTTGTTGAATGGCCGAGAAGAGGGGGAGAGAGAGTGGATTAAGAGATGTGAGGAGGGTGTCGGTGGTGTTGCTGACTTGGGAGGTGGTAGGATTGGCAGAAGTAGTCGAGGTCGCCGGGGACTCCGTCTTGGTCGCGGTCTCGGTCGCGGTCTCGGCGGGGCTGCTTTCATTCGTCGTACCAGCGTTGTTACTCACGTCGTTCTTGTTTTTGTTCTTGTTGTTGAGGACAAGGACGACGGGGATGACGACGGCAAGAATGACGATAATTGCAGCGAGGATACCGATAAGCCACCATCTCTTCTTATGTCTGATTGGAGCGTTTCGTGACCGCCCACCACCATCACCACCGGCACCTCCGATAGCAGCGAACTGACTATCCTTGGTCTTATTGTATCGCTGCCCACCGACCCCAGCCGCACGTCCACCTTCCCACTTCCCTGCTGACCATTTCTCAGTCTCGGGACTCAATCCCGCTCCAGGCGTATGGGCGGTGCTCCAAAGCGGAGAGTCTGAGAAACCTTTTTGCTGAGGGGTCGGATTCGAAGCAGAAGATAGTGTCGAAGGTGAGTGACCACCGACGCCGACCAATCCTGCTCCTCCAATGCCGCCGATGATGGGGGATGGACCTTGGGAAAGGATGGGGGAAGAAGGAAGACTCTGACCCGCTCCCGCTCTTTCTTGTTCTCGGCGGACTCTCATCCTTTCTCGTGGGGATGACGAAACAGTGGCAGCCTCAGCAAGACCGCTCGATGGAGTAGTCGGGGAGTAAATCCCGTTCCCACCGTTTAAGTGGTTGCTGGTTTTGTTGTTGTTCTTGTTGAAAGGTAGTCGAGACGCCGTTGTTGCATTGGTAGCGGATGAGTCTGTCGAGCGATCAGAGTGGTCGCGAGCGAGGTCCCAAGGGGCTGGGACACCGCTTTGCGTCCCGATTTGAGCCATCGTGGTAAGCGAAGGCGATCAATATAGGGGTAAATGGGGTGGGGGTGTCAAGCGAGATTAGGAGGAGAGGGGGGGGGGGATGTCCAATGAAAAGTCAATCGACGAAGACGATGAAATTCAAGGTATCAAATAAAGGCGTAAGAAGGTGAAGGGGATCCAAATGGGGAAAACGGGTTGTGATTACAGAGAAGGGTGATGAAAAGGGGATATCCTCTCTGTTCGGTGGGAGGGACAAAATCCGCCGAGGAGAAGTAATAGAGAAAGGAAAGATGAAGATAGAAGGCTGAAGAACAGGAACAAGAGACGAGGAAAAATACCCAGATTCTCGATAAATGGGATCGGGATTGAAAAGGAACACCTGACTGCCTCTCGTGTTATTGTGTTGTTCTTATCGTTTGTTGTCGAGTGCCTCGAGGTAATGGGGACTTCTACTGTGAATGACCCTATGTCGGATGTCGAATGTCGAATGTGAATGCGGAGGTATGGTTTTGTCTTTCTCTACCGGACGTAGTATTTCTCGATCTATATCCATATCCATATCCATATCTATATCTGTACTTAAGTATGTCGCCACGCATTGACTTGCATTGATATGGGTATGCATGTGGGCCCCGCCCCATCCGTGTAGTAATACCAAGTGGACGTCATCGAAAACCGAACCATACGATCTCAACTGTCAATTCTCTCCAGCGTCCATCTCATTCCTCGTCCTCACGTCCCCCATTCTATTCTATTCCATTCCATCTCATTCGTAGTTCATCTCACAAGGGTTCACGGGTCGAAGAGGTACCCAGCCGAAACAGACCAAGACAAAAAAAACAGAAAAGACGCTATACGCTATGACCCTGTGATCAGTCTCACTATTCCCGTGCATATTTTTGAATTGCGTTTGATGCGCGACTGTGCCGATTGATTGCTTGACCTGCGGCCGAGGTTGTCAAGAAGCGCTCGAACGCTCAAGCCACCGCAAGTAGAAGACAGAAACAAAAGAAACAATGAAGAGAGATTGGAAGAACCGAGATGTCAGAACGCCAGAATGCCCAGAATAAGAACGAGGGAAGGAAGGAGCATTAATGACTGATTTTTGCTTGCGATGGGATATCTGCGCATCGACCGAGACCAAGACCGAGATCAAGACCGAGACAGCGACCGAGACCAAGAAACGGACTAGAATACTGTAGTAGAACGGGAAACCAGCACTGAGGCTTCGAATGAGGAACGACGGGCTAGCCCATTCGACCCCCCCCCCCACCTCCACCTCCTCGTTCATCTGTTCCATGGCTTAGCATCACACATCCTGTACTATTAACGGTTGATTATGGGTCGATGCGATGATAACGATACCGAGATGCCGGTGACGGAAACGGAAACGGAAACGGGACCGGGACGCAAACGCGAACGCGAACGGAAACGGAAAAACG
>JANGFI010001489.1:0-17041 GCA_025758705.1 Goffeauzyma gilvescens
CCCCCCCCCCCCCCGGATTCTTCTCCTATGGTCCCGTTGTCAACTACGAAACCAACCCAATCCACCCGCCCATCCGGCCGCCTTTTTTCCTTTCCCGCACTCTCTCTCTCTCTCTTTCTCTCTCTCTCTCTCTCTCTCTCTCTCTCTCTCTCACTCTCTCTCCTCCTGTGTTTTCCCTACTCAGTGTGTTTCTCCCTTCCCAGTAAAATTTGTCGATTGTCTCGTCGTTTGTGTCTCGTTTTCGTGTTCCCTTTTCCTCCTCTGACCGCGCGCGCGCGGCTCCCCTCCTCTCGCCTAACCTTGCGCAACCACGCACGCACGCGCCTTCTCACGCGAAGGACTAGGGGTTACAACGCCTGTTTTCGTTTTCTTCATGAGAACCAACAACAACAAAAACATTGAATGAGCGGTAAAAAGAGAAAAAGAAAAAAAAGAAAGAAAAAAAAAAAAAAAAAAGACGCTGTGGTTCCAGCTTGATGAACCCATGCCATACTGTATGTCTACTGTCTCTTTCGGTTATTCGATTGATTTCCTCGCAGCAGCGGCAGCAAGAGAAAAGAATGGTTCGGATGTCTTTTTCTCCGAGGAGATCCTCGGAGGCAGTACAAACAGGACGGCACTACAGTCCTAACAGCCACCGGCGACCATCCGGGCCAATCTGACTATTTTATTTTATTTTATTTTATTATTAGTATTTTAGTATTCATTTATTTTCATTGTTTCGCTACTCAAAGCTTCCTCTGGATCTCAATTGCTCCAGGGCTTCTCGACAACAGCTTGTTACCCAATACATTGCGACTCTCGTGGTCTGATTATCAAAAGCAACGGGACCTCAAAGCGACGCACGGCACTCCGGTTATATTGGGACGGCGCGCCGACCGTCGTGCCTCCTTCGTCTCTCTCCTTTTAAGGTTTTTCCCTCGACGACTTCTCTGCTTCTTCCCCTCGTTGTCTCGTCTGTGGCTGGGGATGGGCGTTCGCCTCTTTCGTGCGGTGAAGAGGCGGGGTAAGAAAGAGATCAGAGAGTGAATTCATCATTCCGCGGTTGTGTCCGATTACACTCCCACCCGCGCCGAGTTCAAAAGTCCCGGCAATATCGTCTTAGAAGTTGCCCCCCTCGTCCTGGGTGAGCACGTCGGGCGGGGTTTGGATGATTGGCATTAGGTCCAGGTCCAGGTCCAGGTCCAGGTCCATATCCTCATCAGGGAATCTTCTTGCTCGATTGAATCATGGACGATCATCTTACTAACTCCTCATCACCGACTTCGCCACGAAAACCCTCAAACAAAACAACCAAAGTAATCAGGTTTTTTCATTGTTCATCTCGTTCTTCCCTTCTCTTCCTCTCCTCGCAGTAGGGAAAAAAATTCCAGGCTCTCTTCTCCTTTCGTATTTCATCCGAAGGCAGTTGCAACAGAACGAGTGTCTATAATTATGGTGTGTCAAGCGGGCGCAGACGGGGGATGGGGGGGGGGGGAGATTCCCCTCTCTGGCAGCGCTGAATAGCTTCTCTACAAGCCGTCAACTCACGCTGATCAGAGAACACTTAATGATATTTGTGTCATGTAGCTACATTTAAAAACAGACAGTAGCGTCGTGGTCTCATAGACTCGGGTTCGAATCATGGAACATGTTCTGCAAGGAAAAAAGAAAAGTAAGGTCGGAGAGGGTCCTCGCAGTGGGACACCTTTTCAACGGGTATGCTACAGTCATCTAAAAAATCGTCATTCGTCTTGCGCTTTCGTAATATTCTCTTCCTCCACAATGCATCGTCTTCACAAATATCCAGCTCTCATGCCATCACGCGACTGCCACTCCTTCTCCCACACAGTCGGCATTGGCCATTTCTTCTGAAACCATGTCAACATCAAATCCCTCGTCGTTTCGTAATCGTTGTTGATATCGTCGTTCAATCCTAAAATCGAGCCATCTTTATCTCGTCCGTCAATACTCTCAAAGACCTCGCCTGCATGTTGTGGGTTTAATAACATGTGGAAGAGTGACCGACTCTTGCCAGAGAGGTACTGATATCGAGAGAGTAACTTCATCGTCCACATTCGGAGAGAAGTCTTTTCACCGGGAAGTGACGTTTCCGCCATGACGTTTGCGAGCGAAAAGTCGGCTTCTTGCCATGTTGCAGTCAATGGCAAGTGCGGGGGTGGTAAATAGTCAACATGTCGAGCTGTGGCCTCCTGGTTCATATAGCTCGCGGCGGGTGGGGGGAAGAATGCGGATAACCCGAGCGGACCAGACGCAGTAACCAAAGCAGAACTGAGGCAGTCACCGCAGGCTGGCTCGGCAAACGCAAGGCGCTTGAACATCTCATCTGCAGTCGTGTTTTGGCCACGGGTCCAGAATGACCCGAGGCAGCGTTCAAGATCAAATATGCATCGGTCGTTGGTGTCAGATGGGTGGTTGGGTTGAATGACACGGGGCATGTGGCCGTCCATAGACGCTGTCAAACCAAAGAGGGTGAGAAAGATGTGTTCAGCTGTGGATGTAAACATAGATAGATAGATGGCAAATGAAAGCAACAAAAAAGACTTACACCACTGGAAAGAAGTCTCCTTCGGAGCCTCCCATCCGAGATGATGGAAATTCGCGCTCATGCGCTCCTCCTCTAGAGTCCACCTCTCACCACGATGGATCTCTAGCCTCGTGATGTCATCCTCCGCATCCGACAAACCGAACAAGTCCATTACTTCGCGCCTCGCTTCTTCTCCCCACACGTCGACCTCTCCGCCGAGGTAGTTGTCCGTCCAAGCGGGTAAAGAGCCGACGCGAGCAACGACCCAGGTCCAGAGCAAGGCCTCTCTCCATCTCTCGACCTTGAGAGAGGTGATCAACCACTGCATCTGAATATCCCCTTCCCCGATAGGCAGTTCCCGGAAACGTCTTCGAGATGAGGTGGTCAATGCCTCTTCAAACATGATTGATGCTTCATGATGCATGCTTCGCGTGACAACCTTGGGGGCATGTGCAAAGTAGGGTCGTTTCCGACGAGGGAATCTTTGACTGAGCAACCAGTTGGCATGGATCAGACTTCCCACCTCACCAGCATCGTTGAGCAGTGCTTTATCGAGTTGGGGTGTGATGTAATGGTAGTAGTTGTCGTTGAACCGAAAGACGGAACCGTATAAGGGAGAGTGAAAGTCTGAGATCGCGTGAGGTTTCAGAAGGAAAAAATCGTCATTGAGACTGAGACTGGTATCTGCGAGACCCCAAAGGAAGCCGATACGGCTCTCGATCGCCAAAGAGTTGAATGTGGGCAGGGATTGCTTTCGCCATTCGGTCTCTTTCCAAATCGATGCTTCCATGTGCTCGACATCAGCATGACCATCGGACGCAAAGGTGGGGAGGTGGAAAATTTCGCTGTGGGTGGCGTATCGTAGCGAGGGGTGACTGTTGACATGCATATGAGCAGCAGTATGAATGTCCGTCTTGATGTGATCGAGGTGGAGATGATGATATGGGTGAGAAGGTTCGCTCAGATTCATTCGGTCGAATGCGAGCCAGGTTGGGACTTGGGCGAGTGTCCATGTTTCGTCGAGCCATTTCCGCAGTTTGGCAGAGACTGAAACGGGAACTCGGGGAGAAGTTCCGTCCTTTCGCCCCGGTGTGGTTCCGGGATTATTCGCATGAATGAGCTCGGTCAAGTGTGTATCGTCTTTGACTTGATGAATAGCTCGACGATCATCGTCTTTGATGGCGTCAGAGACGGCTGGTGTGCCTCGACGCATGCCAAGAACCTTAGCCTTGATAGCAGCTAGAGTGCCCGAATCTGTTTCCGCCAAAGATGAATCTCCATCTCCTAAAGCCTCAACGGTTGCCTCTAGCTCAGGAATAGCATCGACTGGCAAGAGACCGAGATCAGTCGTCGAGTTGAATTTTTTATCGGCCACGATCAGATGAAAATTCCGAACTCTTCCAGGGAGAGAGGCAAGTACGGACCGCATAGAGAACAACAGCTCGTTGTTTTCCCTAAAGTGATGATCTGGAGAAGCGATTCCCTGTTCATTCCTATGGTCAACCATGTCTTTGCGCCACCTCGGATCGGACCCGTTCACCCATAACCAAGTGACATCCAAGGGATCCTCTGGACCGACATCACCTCGTGGACACATGATTTCCCCATTGGCAAACCAGGATTCGAGGCATCTGTCGGGAAGGAAGCGAGTGGGACGAAGACGAGGGAAAGGTGATTTAGGTGGGTCGAGCGGTTTGAGGGGACGCCACCGTGCATCGGGGTGAGGTATGCCGTCCAAAGGACGTGAAGGTGGTTCTGGGTAGTCGGTTGATAAGACGAGAGGGCTAGGAGATAAGGGTTGACTCCGGGAAGTGACAGCTCCGATTGTTTGACCCAAGAAGGTATCAGAGAACGTGGACGAGATCGTTGCTAACGAGATTGCATAGATCACCGTACACCAAATGAGGACGGCGGAGAGGGAACGTAAGAAGGGGGAGCTGGGTGATATACTGAGTGGATTGGTGGCGAAACGTCTCAGACGGTTCTTCGAGAGCAAAGGCGTGGTTGAGCGGGTATCTAGGTTTTGATGAGGTACCAAGGATGAGTAAGATGTTGACATCTCCTCGATTGTATCGCGGGAAGTTGATCTCCGTCTCTGACCAGGTGAATACAATCCATTCTCACTGATCGAACTGGAACCGCCTCTCGGACTGAACGCCTGGTCCGTTCGTGAAAATCTCGTTGCTGCCTCTGCTTCGGGGGTATATGGAACCGGGTCGACAGCGATTTCCAAGTGGCCACCGCTATCACCACTTCCGTTTGCAAGCGTATATGACCCCCTTCGGATATTCGGAACAGACGGTTGCCTCATGAAGCCCTTTCTCGATGCTATCGGACTATTTTGGGATGCACTCGAGAGAGTTGCTCCTGAGATGGTGGGGCTGCGATCGAATGATCCTTGAAGCTGAACCGGTGAGGTGAGAGACTCAGGAATTGATGACGAGTACCCGTTGGCGGTCTCGACGTCAAGCGTTGATGGCTTCATCTTGCGACAAAGAGACCAAACTTACTGGTGACGTCTACGTGCTACTAGGGTACGAAGACGTCGAGACTGTGTTCTATCACAGAGCTTTGGATGCGTCGTCGTATTATCTTGTGCATCTGATGGGACAACTTCGCGACCTACGATGCGCATGTATATATGTGATTTTATCACCCAAGCACCCATATGACCTCCCCTGATCCTTGAAATAGCTTGCCTCGGCCGAGCAGTTTCCCCGTCGTCGCGATTCCGTAGTTTTATTGTTGTATTTTTTTTTTCTGGGTGATTGATTGCAGTAATCTGAGACTGGAGGAAGAGGAGAAGAAGACCAGGTCCCGGGGGGGGAGAGGGGGGGGGGGATGATAGATGAACACTTTCGAGACAACAGCCTCCGTGCCCTGCGCCCCCTTTTAAATTAAAAACAGTCGCGGCAGTCGTTTCGGCACAAAAATGACAACAGGACTTGTCCACACGGACGCCCCCCCCCTCCCCCCCCCCTCTTTCGCTTTCCCGCCGCAGCCTCCCGCCCTCGCTCGCAATCAAGTCCTTAACGACGGCCTCGGTTCGACGGCGGCAGGCGAGGGGGAGGGGGAGGGGGAGGGCCAAGGTAGGAAGGAGAAAAAGTGACCCGGCCACCACCATGCCAAGCAAGGCCAGCAGGAGTCATGGTGGTTGGAGCTTGCTTGTATTGACGTGGCTATATCCTCCCTGCATTTCGTACTATTTCGGATCCTGGATCGGATCGGGATGTTCTCTTCTGTTCTGCTCTCTTCCTCTTCTCTGATCTTCTCATCCCCTTCTCTTTCCCCTCGCGTCTCACCTTTCATTGCCAATCGCAGCCCTCACCATCGCGATCGTAACTTTAGCTGCCTATGCTCCAAATCGAATACGAAATGTCATAAACCTATGTTGTATTCGGTGAATGTCGTGCTATTGTCTCTGTTAGTCCAACCTCGTCCCGACTATCACTTCTACCTGGCTAATCTCTCCAACAACTGCCTAGCACCATTCTTCACAAGCGCCTTCCCGGAACCGACTGCTAACCTGCCCACCATCTTAGCCGATTGCCATGCCTCGAGGCCATTAGCTGCCGACTCATACAATCCACTGCCGACACCACCGTTCTTCTTCTTATCGACGTCAGCACCGACCTGACCCATCAATGCCTGTTTGACCGGTCCGAGTTCATTGATGATATCCATCCCAACAGACCTCGCCCAGTTGACAACGGGGATCCTTGTTCCGAATATGTGGTGCAGTTTATCAGTCGTCGACAGCAACAAGTGATTGGCGGGGTATCTCTCTGTTGCGTAAGGTAATAAAGCAGTGGAAGAACCGAAATCTCCTCCTCTTTCTGCAGCATTTTCCCAGACTCGAGTGAGAGATTGAACATCCGCAAGACCCATGTTGAGTCCTTGGCCTGCAAGTGGATGGACAGTATGTGCGGCATCACCAACAAGCACTGTTCGTTTCCCGATGTATGATTCTGCGTGTGAGAGCTTGAGTGGGAAAGAGGCGATTGATTTCCCTTCGATTCGGTCGATTAAAGGTGGGAGCTGTTTGAGCTCAGAAGAAGGCGTATGGGTCAGGACATAATCAAGCTCGGCTTTCAAAAGGTCTTCTGTTTCTCGTCCTGGTGGAAGTTGACCAGCAAGGACCATCTCGTTGATTCGATTGATCGTGGACTCGTCCGAGGCGTAAAAACCAAGATTGACTAGGTAGCGTAACGCTGTGGGTCCAAGAGCTTTATACGCAGCAGCTAAGGCTGGCCGCGTGGACCAAACCATGGTCGAGTATTCCGGACTGAGAGGGAGGAAAGCAAGAGGTCCCGTCGGTAGGAACCTCTGGAACGCAGTGTTGTTCCTCATACGAGTCGCAGTGGTTGCAGGGTGGTGCATCGTGCAGACGACTCCATGGGTCGGGTAGGCATGTCCAAAGCTTTCAATCTCTGAGAACTTTCGAACGGGCGAATTCGGTCCATCGGCACCAACGATCACGCTTCCACGGATCCAGCGTGCTTTCTCTCCTTCCCCCAGGTGGAGACCGACCCACCGTTCGCCTTCACCCATCACCATCTCGGACACTTTCGCACCTTCCGAGATCGTCACGGAGACTTTGCCAGGGTTATTCGGAGTGGTAGCTGAATCTTCGATCTGTCGCAGTAATGCCCTTTGGAGATTGATGTTCTCCGTCATGTACGCCATCGGAGTGGAGAGTTCAGAGAACTGGATTTGAGAGGATGAATCGGGTTTGATCGAGGTCCACACCTAGTGAAGGTTGGAAAGAAAATCAAAATCCGAGACAGAAATGGAAGACACAGGGCGAAAGCGCGTTGTCAGTCTCTCAGTAGCATCGGGACGGTGATTATATGGCTCATCTTATGCAAAGCGAAGGAACTGACGAACATACCTTCATGTCATGTACTGGACACGGTCTTCCTGGATCGATATGCTGCCATGCTCCAATGTCTTCAGAGCAAAGGAAATTCGAGAATTCAGATCAGAAACTTATGCATGGAATTCCTTCAGGTAGACAAAACCTCGCGCCTGTAGAAAAGACTTTTACGATGCAAGAGGTTCAAGGAATTAAATATGCTCACCTCTCAACCACTGCACATTCTCTGCCGTCAGACTGCTAACCCTATTATCCCACTCTCCACCATCAGCCGGCGCCCATTGTCGGACACGGGTCAAAGATGGGGAGCCCTCAATGAGGAGGACTTTGCGTAGTGTCGTGGAGAGAGTCGGTTGGGAGACTGTGAGTGCGGTGGGGGGGGAAGGGAAGGGAAGGGAAGAAATACCAGGGTGAAGGGCACGGAGGAGGAGGTGAGGTTGTAGGTGGTGATGTGGAACATAAGGTGATAGGCAGAAGGCAAGAAGCAGGGACGAGGGCCAGATGAAGATATGCGTCAGCATGTTGTCGCGACCAGGTGATCCGACGAAAAAAAAAAAGGAGGCAAAAGAACGTGGGCATGAGAGAGATCGCGATTTTCCCCTCTGCACCAGACATTCCTACTTACTGATACCACAAGCCAAAGCCAATCCCGCATTCCCGCCTCCGATGATCACGATATCGTAAGTATCGGCATCGGTGTATGCTTCTGGCGATGTTGGTTTCAATTCCGATGTTGTTGGCGATCGAGACGAAGGATTCGAATGCATATATGAGCTGGAGTCTGAGCTCGGAATACTACTTCCCGGGAGAGCGGTCGTCGTCGCATAGAGTCTGGATGAGGATGAACTTGTTGGAAGGATTCGCTGTTGTCGATTCAGGGTCGTCCAGGTGGACGGTGCTGATCTTGAGGGATGTAGAGAAGAGATGGCATGACGAGGAATGGACAAACGAAGACCAGATGGTGTCGCTGTCGCTGATGCGAAGAAGGAGGAAGCAGATGATGATCCCGATCGGGAGGAACCGGTGAGTCGAGACGCCGCCATCGTAAACTGATAGCGTTTCTGTTCTGTGAGGAGACCGGTGTTATTGATTCTTATAGTGGCTGGAGCCAATACACGTGATGTCGAAGCAGAAATCCGGACAGCAATTCCAAATATGCCTTTTCTTTGAACGAGAACAAGGGCTGCACGAAGTCGTTTAACTGTTATCTATTTTGCCTTCTACAAGAATGAGTGATCCAGACTTAGCAGATAATCGTGCGATAAAAGTCTGATTCCGATGCCATTCCCCCCCCCCCCCCCCCCCCCCCCCCCCCCCTCCCCCCCCCCCCCCCCCCCCCAAACCCTCCTCTCCCCGCCTGTCTGTGTCCTCTGGAATTCCGGGTTGCTACCTGCTTACGTAATGCTCTCATCTCACACGCGTCTTAATTAAGTTTCCCGGTTCCGGGCTCGACTTTTCTCATGGATCGGCAACAGGTATCTGGAGGCCTCTGGCGTCGATTGGCCATTGTTCAGATCTGATTTCGACCATTCCGATCTCAACATCTTGTTGGTTGGTCTTTTTTTACCCCGCTTTTGATGGCACCTTCGTTCCTAAACACGATCGACTTACCGAGGGGGTTTTTTTTTTCTAAGGAAATCTTTCCTTGCTGCCTCATCCTCACACTTAACAACCTCCCGACACGCGCGCAGCAGGTAGTCGAACCAAATACCGTCCGAGCGTGCGACAGCCCAAGTGAAAACTCAGCAACCTCTTTCTTTGGCTGTGAAAATCATGACGACGCATTATCCCCGACAATTCCCGGTCATTCTCATTACCGGTGAGCGACTTCTGCCTTGTTCCCCTTGTCTCCTGCTTTGTTGCTTACATTCCCTTCTCCGTCTTCTCCATCGGCTTTATCCTTCCTCTTCTTGTTTTTCTTTCTATCTACGCTCATCCTCCAGGGACTCCCGGTACGGGCAAGACAACCCATGCGCAGATGCTTGCCTCGACCTCTGCGATCCCATTCAAACATATCAATGTTAGTGAGCTCGTGACGGAGAAAGGGTTTCACGAGGGTCTAGATGAAGAATGGAATTCGTATACTCTTGATGAGGATAGAGTGAGTACACCGTCTCCCCCTCCCCCAACTCGTCCCCTCGGTAGCCTTGGTGCTACGTATAGACGTCCCATCTAAACGATTCCTCGCCGTTGGTCACTTCTTTTGGCATCTGCAGCTCCTCGATTACTTGGAAACGATCATCAACCCCGAAGACGGTCCATCAGAAACTGGCTTCATAATAGATCATCATTCTCCGAGTTTGTTTCCGGAGAGATGGATCGACTTAGCTGTCTGTTTCACTTGTGATAATGAGGTCCTGTATAAGCGGTTAGAGGCAAGGTGAGTGAGATTCCCGGACGCTCGTCCTGTGGCATTTGGTCTTTTTTGGGCTCTTGCTCTATGCAACGGTATTGGTTACGGCGAATGTTAGCGTAACGACTGCGCTCGTATTTCGCGCTGTCGTTGAATAACAGTGCTGAGCCCCCCACACCTCACCCCACCCCTGCCGCATTCGCTTTGTCGCTGGTACCTTCGGCCGATATAGAGGCTACGCAGAAAACAAAATTCAGGAAAATACCTCAGCGGAGATCCTCCAAGTCGTCCTCAATGAAACCCAAGAATCCTACACCCCCGAAATCGTCGTCACACTGCCGAGCAGTGGTTTAAGCGAAGAAGAGATGCAAGAGAACGTACAGAGGATAGAGGAGTGGGTCGGAAGATGGATTGAGAACGGGGCAGGGGAGGCACAGCCTGTTGGGAGGAAGTTAGGGGAGGAAGAGGATGACGATGATGATGACGAGGCATAGAGGACGAGAACCAGGACGATGGTTGGATTCATTTCAGATCATGTTACGACATGGTACCGCAAATCAGATTCGTACTCTAGATACGTTCTCGACTCGACATTTGTCTTGTAGAGGTACCGAGCCACGGTCTGTCAAGGATTCTAGTTCTACAGCTGGAACCATCTGCGCGATAGCCTGGCAGCCTACTAAACAGATACGATAGTGCCCGAAGCACCCATCCGATTGGTCGTCTAATGTGCGAGGAGATGATGTGCGCCTTGAAACAAGACCCTAGGGATAGGGATCCCGAGGCACGCAAGGAGCTAACCTTGTTTATGCCAACATTAGGGGCTGTCAGGCCGCTCCCGGCGGTTGAAGTCCCTTATCTAACTGCGTATCTCACTTGCGAACTGGCGACGTGCAGTGTAATTTGATGACGGAAGCGAAGAATCGAGACGCGCAGGACACAAGATTGCCTTGGAAGTGATTGTCGCCCAGCCCTCACACCCACCATTCTGGTAGCTTAGACTGGCAAGCTGGACTCAGCAGGAAAGGACAGTCAAACCCCGAAAAGGAATGATGAAGGATAGATCATTATATACGATCGGAAACCAATACGTTATGGAAAAGACCAGCGAATTACAGTCGAACAAAATTAATTAATTTGAACCAACAGTTGAAGGAGACAAATACGGAACACACAAAACGGAACACACAACGTTGCAATCAAACAAAACAAAACAAACCGACTTTGTCCGCAGTCTTTCTTCCCTTCTTGTTTATTGCTCCTTCTTCGTCTTCCCTCGACGATCTCCTGTTCTCAACCCGACACCATCTACCCTCGGGTCGAGTCGGGTTGGGTCGGGCCGGGTAGGGTCGAGTCGGGTTGAATCGTTGCTCATATCACATTCTAGTACGCAGATCGACCGCCGACGTTGTTGTTGTTCGCCGCGGCCATCCTCGCATCGGTCGTCAATCCACTCGCAGGCCCAGCTTGGCTCTGGTTTCCACCGAGGAGATGAGGATTTACGGGCGTCTGGTTCGAGTTCTGCGTGTTTCCCAGTCCGCCGGCAGTGTTGGTGTTAGTTTCCACGCCCCGGTTATCACCAGATCGATCCGCGCCGTTGTGAGAAGACTCGAGGTGGTGACGACGTTCTTCCCTAGCCGCGTCGTTAATATCGTGCTTGTGGGAAACTTGTTCGAGCGCTTTTTGCTTGGCAGCGACTTCTTGCTCGAGTTGACGGTGGTGCTGCTCCTTGATTTGAATTTCCTGCGTGAAGAGGAGCGGGGTAGCAAAGGAAGGAAAGATAGATTGAAGATCAGCACTGAAATCATCACTGGTGCCATAGAGACGTCATAAGCTTTTGGCCACGCAATCACCAGTACGCTTGGTGGAGGTGGATGGCAAGTTGCTTCCTGGCATGCTTATCTCCATATCAATCCAATCTTCACATTCGCACTCACCTTGGCCAACTTCTGTTCCTGACTTGTCGCTTCATTCGCCTTGTGAACAGCCGCATTCGCAGCCTCAGCGAGCTTATGTTCCTTCGACAAGGCTTTCTCGTGCGAGTGAATAACCTTCTCGTGATCTTTCGCAGCGGCGTGCTCTTGCTTCTGGGCTCGAGAGAGATCGTTAAGAGCGGACTTGACGGTTGAGTCGTCTCGCTTCGCCTCTGTGAGCGTGTGCAGGTGATGATGATGATACGGGAGGAGGACAAGAAGAAGGAAGAAGAAGGAAAAAGAGAGTGAGAAACAATGCGATGGAGAGATAAAAGTTCATTTCGAGTAGGTGGAAGAGAAAGAAAAAGGAGAGAAAGAAACCGGGCAGAGATTTAACAATAATAACGCAACAAAGTCAGTATGAGGAAGAAAGGGTGCCTCGTGAAACAGGAACAGGACGATGTCTTTGTGATACATCACATCGGTGGATCGGTGGAGGATGCCAAGAAGGAAACAGACGCATACCTTTGGTAATCAGCTTCTCCTCCTGCTTGACGGGATCGCTTGAACTGAAAAGGCCCATTGTGTTATGTGATGACTTGGTTACTGTTGATGCGTTTATGTGTGTAGTTGGTAGCGAGTCTACGGGTGTTTGTGGATGAGATGTAGGTTCGGATTTCAACTTTGTGTTTAAATAGATGTGATTAAGAGGAGGATCGGGGGAAGGGGTTCTATACGGATCGGGAATTGTTAAGGAAGAGGGAAGCTTTGTGTGAATTTATATATAAATATATCTATAACACCGAGGGAATCGGATGCGCCAAACACGGCGGCCATACTGTACCCCACACAGTCCCCGTTCAGATCCAGGATGAAGGGCGTCATCGCCTCTCCCGACTACGCGGAAGCACAGACGATCGTCTCATTGTTTGTCCCAACCCCTTCCTCTCCTCATATGCCTTTCTGGCGTGTATTGCAACCGGGTCACATACTTGCGTGACGTCATAAGCGTCGTGCTCAGTATTCCTCTATCCGCGGATCTACCATTATTGCTTCTTACCTTGACAACTGGCCGGCTGTCACGCTCATCTCACGTTGTATTGCATCACCTTCTGAATTTATATTTGTTCGTCACTTCCTCTCTCTTGGTCGGTTTACAATGTGTACAGCGTACCATGCGACTGGTGACATAGTTAGGGAGGACAATGACTCACATGTGATTGGCAAGATCGCCATGGTGAAGCTAGCAAAAACGCCCCCGGGGGGGGGGGGGGTTGCTGATCAAAGGAAAGAAAAAAGGGGGGGTTACACGTGAAGCTTTTAATGACGCCATCGAATTCGAGGAGAGAATGACGCGGCGCGCTATCGCTCAGTGCCTTCGAAAGGAAGGCGGGACGCATGAGATTAGGGGGGGGAGGGCGGAGATGATCGCTCACAGATATCATCAATCGTTCGTTGACATTTACTGATACAGGTAATCAACTCAGACTTGAATTTTTCTATATAAAGCTCATTTGACTTCTTCGATCCGCTTGTCCGGATCTGCACCTTGCTCTGCAACACGTTCGCTTTCGAATATACTCTGAACTCACTTTACCAGACAATCAGACACATTTCCGGTTACGCAATTCAGATCAGACGAATCAGATACAGACAAATTAGGAAGATGTCCGAGGTAAGCCAGAATCTTTGCACATTCTCGGATGAACGAAGAGACTGATCGATCTCTCCGCCTGCGGACGCGTTCTGACATATTCTCATATCTACCATGCCATCTCTTTCCCTTCATCAATCCCGTGCTCAGCCTTTCGACAAATCCATTAGCACCACTGGCGGTGGCCTTGGTACTTCGCCCAACGTCCAAGGGCTCGACCGATCTGATCAAGGTGAAGGAGCTGAGTCATCTTCGCAGCCGCCGACAGCCTTCGGACAGTCCACCGGTGGTGGTCTCGGCACGTCCCCGAACGTGCAAAACCTCGAGCGATCCTCTGGAGGCGAAGGCAAGACATCTTCCGACGCTCCAGAAGCGTTTGGAAAAGTCACTGGGACTGGTCTCGCGTCTTCCCCTATCGTTCAAGGTCTTCCGCGATCGTTGGGAGGAGAAGGATTGACGAGGGCTCAGTTGGCCGAGAAGAAGGCCAAGGAGGGAAAGAATGATTGAACAATTCATCGATCGGTGTGCTTTGGATCGAGGTGAGTGCGATAAAAGAAAAATCGCTCCATTCGTGGTCATTGTGAACCACACTCGATAAGACAACCAACTGACTCGATTTCATACGCGAATGTGGTCCTTTTTCCTTCAAAACTACAGTCTTCTGGCTTCCCTGGCGCTATGTCCGCTAAACTCGTCGTCGTCGTCAACTCCCCTCGTCGGATATGATGTAAACATGGTTCCCTTCTCCCCTTCCTCATGATAGTTGTATGTGGTGTCATCCCACTCTGTGTGCATATATGATCGGATAGATGAAACAAATATTGGACTTCTCAGTTGTCTAGCAGGAGCTATCTTTCGCACGGGTCGTCTTCCACCAGAGGCGACCTTGGGTGCGATCCTAGGTCTGACATGAGCGTTCGACAACAAATACAGTTATTCTATGTTATGACAAGGGTAAGATTACAGCTATGGGTACTAGTATGTGGTAATGCGAGCTAGGCGGAGAGTGAAAATAGGTAGATACAGGAACCGATGATCTGACAAAGAAGGTTCGACTTGACGTTGCAGGTCTTGATTGTCAATCGGGGATTGTCCATTGGGTGATGTTTTTTGAATCATACCGTCACGAAATTCTTCTCAGAAGAAGAACGCAGAAACGGCCGTCGCAACCAAAGGTATCAAGGTAACAACCCCAGCAGCGCGAACGGCCCTCTTTGCATCGCTCGTGGTATCTTTTCCTCCTTGATTGATGTATTCTGTATAGGCGCTCTGCATGAGCACGACGAATGCCTGGCCTTCGGGTGATTCTGTCCCTCGGACGGCAAAGTCGAGAGGATTGACAGCGCCGGTGAGGTATCCGGTAGAGTTTATGTGATTCGCCGCTACGGTCGAATGAATCTGTTCCGCGAATCCGACAAAGTCGTCATTGAGTTTCATCGTGGCTAGCCTGAGTGCGGCAGACGCCATCAAGGAAGAACTGGCGGTATCTGTAAAAGTAGAACTGTTGTCGATATAGTTGTGAAGCAAACCGTTACTTGCTGTTCGATCGCTCGAAGCGGACAAGATCTCTTCCACCCAATATTGTAAATCGCGACGTTGTTGAGACATTTCGTTACTGAAAGGTGATTGAGTGATCGTAGCAAGTACACGCATCATCCCAGCTGCGGCCCATGCATTTCCCGTCGCCCACAATCCAGGATCAGATGTCCCGTTGCCTTGCATGATGTGTCTCCAGAGCTTGGTCGAGGGATCCTGGAGTCCAGAGCGGTAGAGAGAGCATTGGGTGTAGGCTTCTTGCAGGAGAGATTGGTTCGAGGACACGAAACCGTAGTAGGCGAGGAAGGGAGGGACCATGTAGACGAAGTCGGCCCAGAGTTGAGCTTGGTTTGCTCGGTGTGAGATCGCACCCTCGGAGTTCTGTGAAGGGGGAGGGGGGGGGGGTGCAGGGAAGGACAGCGGATAGAATAGAATCGAGAAACGAAACAGGATAAACACGCGATTAGCTCTTTTGGAATTCAGACAGGCAAGCTACACCGGGCTCGTCCGAGCCGTCGTCACGCGCGGTCGATCGGTGACTCACCCTTGGAACCGTATACAGCAAATAATCCAACTCCGACTTGGCTGCATAAGCAAACGTCACTCCGTTATATATCGCCGTCCCCGGTCCAATTGATGCATTCGCGAGCAAAACCGACACACCCAAACTGGCCGGATCGGCCGCTGCGCCATCTTGCAGCAGACTCTGACCGGGTGTTCTGGTCGATGCGTTCCCGTGGGGACGGTCGTAGAGAGTCTGCTCGGCGATCTGGATGATGGGTGGGGGGATGGATGACTGGAGGGATTCGGAGGAATAAGGGATTGCAATAGTCTGATTGGAAAAAACGCTGAAAGTAGGGTATTGGGATTCGAGGATGGCTTGGGCGCGGGCACCGATTTCCCAGCTGTCGAGAAGAGGGAAAAAAGGGGGGGGGAGGGGAGGGGGTTCGGAAAAAAAAGGGAAAGGGAAAACGAGGAATGCAGGTTCGGTCGGTCGTCAGCGCTGGTCGTGCTTAATTATACACACTCCCAAATCCACAGACCCCTTCCCCAATTGCTGATTCGTTAGGTAGGCGTTCGCAAAACTCTGATCAAACTCACCTCTGTGTACACAGCTGATCCATCACAGCATGTACTTGACCCATCGTCTCATCTGAAATCACGACACCTTGCCCTCCCTTTCTTCTGACGAGTCGCCCCGGATAAGCCGCCACTCCGAGTCCTCCACCGAGCTCGATCTCCGACCGGCCGTCGGAACGGAGTATAAGCGGTCGGTGTTCGTCATCGCTGGGAAGAGACAGACAGACAGAGGATGAGAGAAGGGCTGTAACGACGAGGCCGAGGGTGGTAATTGAACGGGGCATGGTGGCGGTGGGTGGGCGTAGGCGTGGGTATGAGAGGGGTACAGGAGCGAAGAGCGTCGAGGGAGGAAAGAGAGGGGAGGAGCAGATCGTTGAAGAAGATTATATACCGAACGGGATAAGCAAAGCACCAACCCCAATCACGCAAAGCAAACAAAGAAAAGCAAAGGAACGTAAAGCCTGTTTACTGCACCCGAATGTCTTGCAATCTGGTCAGTCGAATTGAAAAAAAAAAGCCGACTCCAGAGCTGATTCAAGTTTGTGCGATCTGGATGGGTTCGGGTTGGGGGGTCGCAAGGATCGCTCGCAAACAATACGAGAGTGCTATAGTATTCAGCTCTGAAGGTGTATATCTCCATCGCATAATTCGTTTCCACCCCCACCCCACCCCACCCGGATCTTGGCAGTGTAATCCAATAAATACTTTTTCTCCCTCCTCTTCCCCTCTTACTAAACGTTTAATCAATCTCTCGGCCTCTCCCTCCCCCCCCCCCCCCCCCCCCCCCCCCCCCCCCTTCCTCTTGCACCCCCCCTTTCTGTACTGCTCTGCTCGTTCTCCCCCCCCCCCCCCCCCCCCCCCCCCCCCCCCCCCCCCCCCCCCCCCCCCCTTGCCCCTTCGCCTTCCCCTCCTCCTCCCCCTTCCGTTCTTCTTGTCACTTCACTTCCGCCGGTGGACGCTTTTGAGCCACCCCACCCCATCCCCTCCTACCCTTTACCCCTTTCCCCCCAATCCGTTCGTCGGAGCAACCGTTACGTCACTGAGCCCCCCCCCCCCCAAAAGCAAGGGGGGTATCTGCCGGCGCGGGGGCGGGGGGGGGGGG
>JANGFI010001490.1:191-17176 GCA_025758705.1 Goffeauzyma gilvescens
CCCCCCCCCCCCCCCGCGGGCACGCCCATCAGCGTCAGCGCCGGCTAAAGAATGGAAAGCGAAGTGGGGGCGGTCGGTCGCCATGGGAATTGAGGGAATGAGTCCGAGCACAGACAGACAGACCGCCCCAAGAGACTGGACCCGGTTGTCATCATCTTCCCCGATCTGATGTACCACTCAAAGCGTCTCCGTCAGTGCCAGCAAGTACCGTTAGATACACAAGCTCACGATCAAGATCAGTTCAAAGGACGAATCAAGGCGGCAATCCAACAACAGGTCAAACGGTTGCACCTGACGTTCAAGATCGGAACACCTAAAACCAAAAAAGGAACGAGGGCAGACGAGTCAAGTGTATGCTCCGGTCTGAGCTCATGTTGAGGCACATCTTATCCTTGCCCTTGCCTGCCGTTGAAAATTCAGACCAATTCAAACGGTTGCACTAGAACCATCAAAATATACGCTGTATCGAAATCTGGAACAGACATTTCTTCTCGATCTCGCCATGTCTCTCGTCAAGGACATCTTGGAGCGAGAAGGCGCGCCTTCCTCCTCTTCCGCTTCTATCCCCACACCACCTACCTTACCAAGCTCTACCGGGTTTCCAGTTGTCCCACATCGTTCTCAACGAGTCAGTGCGTTCAAAAGACAGCGGGCAGAAGATGCCAAGGCGAAAAGACAGGTTGGTTCAACGGCGACTAACCTTCCCGCGGTCAGCTCGACCGACAAAGTAGGCGACGACAACGGACCGAGGATAAGACCCTATCGACCGATTACTAGTGTTGACCAAGACATTACAGGATCGGGACCTTCATCTGCCTCTCCATCCACTATTGCTCCTTCTGGCTCCGACCCTTCACCTTCATCTTCAACCATCCCTGACGTTCCTCGCGCACAACTCGAATCAGATATCCTTCGTTCCGTCCAAGTCCAAAATGAGGAGCGAGTCCGACAGATGTCTGCACGAGAGAGAATGGAAGAAGAAGCAGACTTGACCGAGATGTTTGGTCAGGGTTTGATGGAGAAATTGAGGAGGAGGGCTGAGAAAAGAAGAGGCAAGGAGTCAGTACCGGGACCGGTGGCGACAGAGGACGAAGAGATCGAAAAGAGTACACCGGTCGCGACAGGAACGACCGAAGTGAATGAAGGTCCCGAAAAGTCAGCCCAGGATGATCAGGTAGCACAAAACGAAAAGGGAGAAAAGAAGTTCCCAGTCCGATTGGAACCAAGTTTAGTAGGTTCATCAGATAACCTTGACCCGTCATCAATCCATCAAAAATACTTTCCGAATGAGAATCCTCGTCCCGCCAACCTGGAATGGCTTTTACCAGCCGATCCTTCTTCCTCTTCTTCTCCGTCTTTTTCCACATCGACTGCCACACGTTTTGACCTCGCAGGTAACCCTCTCACCCAATCCGATTCCGCCAGCATACCGTCTCATACCGGTCTTCATCACCATGGCGAGGACTCCGAGTCTGCTGGCTATACCGTTGATGAGATCGTCATGCTCTCGTCGTCCTCTTTTGTTCCACAGCGCAAGATGATGCTCGGTCTGCTTGGGAAGATGGTGGCCAAGATTCCGAGCTATGAGCCGAGAATAGCGAAAGAGCTAGAGCTTGACGGAATTCTCGAGAAAGGATTCAAGTTGTCGGTCGGCGTGTTGTGTTCCGGAGAAAAGAATGTGGGACTGCTGAGAGAAACAATCACTTGTTTTCACGAATGTTTGATCGCTCTTAGAAGTGTGGCAAAGGATCCGGAATGGCTGGACACAATGCCACTCGACATACTCCTGGATCGAATCAGAGGTACACTGTCCGCCTCAATCTCACAATCCGTCCTTCAACCTTTGTCAATCCGTCAACTTCTTTCCACATTCGTTCTTTTATCCGCACGGAAGATCACATTCGCGGATAAGATCGCCTCTTCCCTCGTCCCGATTGTAACCGCCTCCTTCATCTTGCTCTCTTCATGGCCGACACTCGAACAAGAACAAGAGCTCGCGATCGTCGTTGAAGTCCTGAGACTCATTGAATCATGCACAACCGCTTCCCGAGAGGCGACAAAGGTTTTACAATCCGCAGGCGTGTTCGAGAACTTGCTTCGATTTTTGGCGATCCCGGCTATTTCCAGCGAGAACATCATGATTGTCATCCAAGTCCTACGAATCTTTGAGAACACAGCTCGATACGGTCTGAATGGTTCGATCGTACCTACTTGCTCAACCGTTCTACCACCCGTCGGGATGTGGTTACAGACTTGTCTCCGGGAGGACAGGCCATCCTCCATCGTCTGCTTGGTCGGCGAGACTTACTTCCGTCTTCTTCGTACTTGGATCACTTGCGCTATCGACCCTCACGCGATGGAAGGTGAACATGATTTGATATGGACACAAGTGGAAGGTCTAGGTTGGGCAGACGAAGCAGCCGATGTGTTGACGCTCGTCAAAGAGGTATTCGAGGGAGATAAATTGATACAGGAAGGGCCTGCAAGGCTAGCGACAGCATGTCTGGATGTACTCTCCGCCTGGACATCGGGAGTATCTCTCAACGCAATTCGAGGAGGAGAGGATGAGAAAACAAAGATTAGCGACCTTGTCAAAGAAGTCAAGCTTCGAGAGGCGCTTACAACATGGGCTGCAGAGTTCCCTCTGGCTTCCAACGGCCAGCTCCCACTTCTGACTGCGACATTACGACTCACTCGCGTCCTCGATCCGAGTTCGATGCCGCGAAACTTACCTCGTCTGACCGACCCGTCATGCGAGGCGACTCTCATTTCGATGAATCGAAGAGACGCCATCGACTTAGCGAAAGAGCTGCTCGAGGACGTCGATAAACGACAATCGAGTGAACGAATGTCGAACGCTACGAAACTCTGTCTTCAACTCCGGCCCGGAGATGAAACGTATGCAATGGCTCTCGTCGACAAGCTTCTTGACATCAAGTTCGCCGAAGCAGACGATGTCAGTCATCGTCACGGCCTCTACATCCTTCGGCCATTCTTCCATTACGCAATCCTTCCCAACCTAGACACGGTTGTTGGACCTCAGAACCCCGAACCAAAATTGCTCAAGTTGACGACGACATTACGACCTATATCTCGCCAGCTTCTCACCCAATCCTGGGTGTACTCGCCGATCGACGCTATTCTCAATCGCCGAACCTCTAAAGTCTTTGAACAGCTTCCTCCCGCCTGGGATGCATCAGATCTACAGCTGCTTCGAGGCACTTTGATCTTTGCCCGTGTGTCAGGATTACTGGAACGGCTGCCACGGGGTCAGCTATTGATGGTCGCAATGAAAGTGTACATGTTGGAGACCAAGGGAAGTCATGAGTACTTCAGGGACGAAGTGGTTGACAAGGAACTCAAGCTCATCATGAAACTCTGCGTCACAACGACGCCGACAGCTCTTGACCCAAGCTTCCCGACAGAAGGCGCCCTGCCGTCCTCTACTACGCTTTACCAATTCTACAACGAGTTACTCGACCTGTACGAAGGGGTCTCCTTCGGAGATTTCACATTTGGACAGGTCGTTTATCCTCTGCTTGCTCAACGTTACCCTCGAGACTACCGAATGTGTCTATGGACAGAACACCGGACAGCCCTTCGCTCTTTGAGGCACAAAGTCGGCGAAATTCCGTTGGAAACCGGCACGCTAGCTTCCTTCTTCGAGACGCCAGAAGAAGACGTGGAGATCTTGATGGCTTACGCTGGCGCTCTACCTCAACTCGGCGCGACATCCCATCCTTTCTTGCACCTAGTAGTCTCTTATCACCTCTCCAAAGCGTTGAAAAGCACATCAATTAGGGAGGACGACAAACGACAACTGCAAATGGCTATCGACAAGGTTCCCAATCAGTCGTCGGAGCTTATGCGCTTTGACACGGCTTCTATCGAGCAAGGACGGTATGAGCCGGCTCCCATCAACCCCTCAGCGGGAGCGTCTACCCCACAGACATTGACAATCCCTCTTACCCCTGGACGCGAGCACGTTCAGACGACTACGCCTGCAGCAACATCCGTCCCCTCTTCCTCTGTGGAGAAATCAACGACAACCCAAGAATCGTCTTCAGCGGAGACCAGCGAGCCATTCTTCGCACCTTCGCCACTCGAGGATGGCGAGTCTAAGGAGGGCCGCTTACAGGTCGAAACTTATGCACTCAGTGAGGATGCCGAACAAGCCTTACCTATGTCGACTGTTAAGCAAGACGCCGAGCTCGGTTTCTGGGAGAGGAGCAAACAGCGGGCAAGATCAGACCGGTCGAGCTTGGACTATGTCCTACGAAGTGGTATTGCTGGAGGAATCGCCGGTTGTGTTGCTAAAACAGCCATCGCGCCCCTCGATCGTGTGAAGATCTTGTTTCAGACGTCGAATGCTGACTTCAAGCCTTATGCGGGCACGCCATTGGGACTCTTTCGAGCGATTGGCCACATTTGGCGGACGCAAGGACCCATTGGACTTTTCCAAGGGCATTCCGCAACTTTATTGCGAATCTTCCCTTACGCCGCCATCAAGTTCATGGCATACGAAAGACTCGACGCCCTTTTCATGCCCACCCAGGACATGCGGACTCCGGGCAGGTTCTTTTTGGCCGGATCGCTTTCTGGTGTAGCATCTGTCTGCGCTACCTACCCTCTCGAACTCATCAGGGTGCGATTAGCGTTTCAAACGAGACAGAATGAGCGGACCAATCTCCGCCAAATCATTCGTCAAATCTATCTTGAACGGATCATTTCGCACCCGCCCATTCTCCGTTCACTCGAACCATTTTATCGAGGATTCTCAGTCACTCTCATCGGTATGGTCCCATATGCTGGCACCTCATTCCTCACTTACGGCACCTTGAAACGACATTTGCCTCAGTACATCCCAGCTCTCAAGCAGCAAAAAACAGTATCTGATCTGGCATGTGGTGCAGTTGCCGGCGCAGTTTCGCAAACCGCTTCATACCCCTTCGAAGTCGTCCGACGACGAATGCAAGTGGGTGGCAGGAAAGCATTGAAATTTTCAGAAGCGGTTAGTATGATCTACCGGGATGGAGGCGCCCGAGGCTTCTTTGTCGGGCTAAGCATTGGATACCTCAAGGTTATACCCATGACCAGTCTGTCATTTACGACTTGGCAATTTATGAAGAGGCACATGGATATTTAGTATACTAACGAAACAAGATAATACGACTTGCATGGCTATATACACAATTTTGCATGATTTATTCCGGCGCCTTTTTTCTGGTCTCATCATTCCTTTTGGGAAGCTTGTTCGCATTTGCAGAGCTGGCCTTCCACTACCAATCTACTGCGGCTGCTTCGCGTCGAGACGCCGTTTGAATTCTGTACATCTCGCATCTACAAAAGTCTCTTCTGAAATCCCAACTCACCAGTTAATTCACCATGCGTCCTTCTGTTCTACTCATTGCTTCGCGGGAACAAGACGAACAGAGATAACTACCATAAAGCCACATGATCCGAAAGGGGAACAAGGTATTGGGAACGAACATTAGGCGTGTGGCTTCACAGCAAACGACATACCCCTGGGACGGAGGTGCCGTGACGAGGATGCTTGGGGCCGATAGCATGAACATGTGGAGACTTTTGAACTCTGAGCAAAATCTCTTCACAATCGACATTTTGGACCACAACATTTACGACTATAGATCATTGTCCTCTCTTCAGTATTGCCTATGTCCCCGGAAACAATCCACTCCAAGCGGAAGTTGCTACTCAGACACCGTTCAGTACAATCTCGCCTTGCGATATCCCCACATCCCTCATTCCTCGTCCTGTTCGTCAACTCCTGCGCAATCTAGGAAGCGCATTTGATGGTGAGAGGCAAAGTTCGAATAGTAGTATACAGTACATCGCAGGCACGTAATAATTATTGGTCACTACAGATGTCGTCGTTTAATACAGCATGTTTGCCATCTAACGTGCGGGAGCACCAGTCCCTTCCCCTGGCTTCACGGTAGCCTCCAGGTCTTCTAAAGATCGATAATTCATTCTCTTTGCGTACTCTAGCTTTTCTTGCTCCGTCAGCCTGTCCTGTCCAGTCCAGTTAGCCGAACTTGATCTTGGTCGCTTGGCGATCTTGGCGTTATCGAAGACTGCTTCCATCTTGAACTCTGGCATTGGTCCGAACAGGAACGAAGGGTTCGTACGCTGCTGCTCGGCGGCAGCTTTTCGCAACGCAGGCGACTCTGCCCATGATGGGATGACTTGTGCCGCCTTTTGTTCTTCCTCTTCGTCCGAGGAGTACCCGTAGCTGTTTGAAAAGAAAAACACCTTGTGTCAGTGGAAATTCAAGCACACAGGACCAATCAGTTCGGCGCAGGCATGGACTCACTTGCTATCAATGTCTGGCAATTCAATATCTTCCGGTCTTCCTGCGGGACTGCCGTTGCCTCCCGCTGCGACAAGTCTCTGGAACTCAGTGAGAGAGATGCCAGGCGTGATAGTCTTTCGCATTGGAGTGATGGTGGATGAACGATGGTGAGCAGGCGCTTGCGGTCGAAGACCTGCTTGAGTTGACAGTTTCCCCCCTCCTGGGCGTACTGGCTTGTTATCAAATGGAGGCTGTGTGGGCTGTTTAGGCTTGTTCGATAAGAGAGAAGAGCCGGTAGGCATGAGAGTTTTGAGACCTGGACCCGGTCGCACAGGTCCAGGGCGAGCTTCGCTTGTGCTGGCTGTGAGATCGATCGGTGAGGGCCCTCGAGCATGCGAGGCACGAACAGGAGGCGGACCTGGAGGCCTGGACTTGGTGGCGAGCAACTGTCGTTGCAGGTCGTCGTTGGTCTGCAAATATGTCGCATAAAGATTAGCGCCACCATCCGAGGAGGGTACACTATGCTAAGACTCACCCTGACTTTCGGTGCTGGCTGAGCCACAGCTCTTTCCCTTCGTGCTTGCTCCTCCTTCTGTATCTTGAGCTTTTCGGCTTGTTCCCGTCGTTTGCGTTCGATCTCCAACTTAGTGATCCTGTTCTTTTCCAGCAGCGCCAACCTCTCTTTTTTGGCAACTTCGGCTTCACGTTTCTCTTTCTCTTCTTTCGCCGCAGCCTCTTCCCGCTTGCGTCGATCTCTAGCCTCACGATCAGCCGCCCGCTTTCGAGCCAACTCTGCTTCCTTCTGCTTGGCCTGTTGAGCCTTCAGTACGCTTCCAACCGGTCCGACCTGTGGCTTCTGTCCGTCAATCTTCCTAGCAATATCAGAGGCGGACATAAGATGCGATTTGCCACCTGCCTTGCTTGCTGTCGATGCTGTCAATGAGCTTGGTGCTGATCCATCAACGGTAGGTGATTTCGACTTTCTGCCTTCAACTGTCTCTGAACGGTTTGAACCAGTACCAAGGTCCATGTCCTTGGCGAGAAGTGCGACGGCTTGCTCGAGATCCTCGTGCATAGACCGGTCTCCCTTGAGCGCCAGCTCATCCTCGTCGTCCATGTCTGAGTCGTCGCTATCTGGTCCGACAGAGACAGCTTGCGAAACTGATAACCCGTTTCTTGGCAGAACCTTTGAATGTGCCACCGGATGTGCCGGTGCAAAGTCGATGGCTGTACTCGGTCGTGCCCCTGCAGTTCGTCCTCCGACCTGGATGGAAGGTCTGGGAGGCGCAATCGTGGGCTTCGGTGGCGGGAAAAACGGAAGGAATGAGCCCTTTGGGGGCGAATTGGTCGGGGTGGTGGAGATGGGTTGTCTGCCTGACCCAGAGTCTTTGCTTGCCGGTGCAGAAGATGGTTTTCGCGGCTCTGTTGGGATCACTCGAGGATCTGATCTTTTGGGTGCCCGGCTTGGGGGCTCGACCACAGGAGCACCCTTCCGAGGTAAAGATGTTCTTGGCTGCTGCATAGCCGGGGCTATCTGAAGCTTGGGTAGCGCCTCTATTACTTCTTCAATTTCAGGCTCCTCGACAGGCAGCTGCTGAGCGGTGACAAAGTCTCGCCTTGAGCTGCTATCTTTCTGCTCGTCTGCCTCTTCGGTCGAACTAGTACTTGATCGAGTCGTGTCAGCTTGTAAAGCATCAGACTTTTCCAACGTAGGTGTTTGACTTTCTTCCTTTGTACCGGCCACATTGTACATAGTGCTTCGCAGAGGGTTCCAAGTGGCACCCACGAGCTTACCACCGGCTTGTCCCAGACCGACACCGGCGAGACTAGACGTACCTGCCGGCGCACTGTTCACTTTGGCAGGGTTAGCAGCCGCAGCAGCCGCCTTTTTTTCTTGTAGGGTCGCGATCATTCTCGACAGATTCGATTGAGGGAGAGCATGTGCGGGTGCGGATGCTGGTACAGCTTCTGCGTGGACAGATGCCTGTGGCGGAGGAGGTGGTGCTGAAGGTGCTGGAACGGGGATGACAGGCCTGGATCCGGGAAGAAGTGTGAACCTTTGAGGCGGTACCACTGCTGGTTTTGGTATTGGTGGTGCGAGTGTTTCACTCGAAATCGTATTCGTCTTCAGCGACGCCTCGTCTTTCTCCTTTTCCTTCTCCGGAGCAGCTGTCTTAGCTTGCATGACAACTCCAACCGCCACGCTCTTTCTAAGCCCTTCTTCCCCTCCTGCGGCTGTCATTGCCCGACTTAACCACGTGCTAGCCCTAGGTTTACCCTGATCCGTTCTACCAGCCGTCGGAGGCGGTGCAGGCAGCTTGTTGTCCTTGGTCGACGCGTCCTCTTTCGCGGGTGTAGCCTCTTTGTCACTACTGAGGTTTGAGCCAACGGTCAGTCGATGATGTTTAGACGCACCGATACTTCGACCGCGTAGTGGATCTCGCGGAGGAAGAGCCGCGAAAGTGAGCGTCGACGGTGAGAAAGGTTGTTTCGTTTCTTCAGTAGCGGCGAGGAGAGGTCGACGTCGGGTGGATAATTCGGAATCATCTCGAAGTGGGACATCGAATTCGATGGGTGCGGGTGAGTCTGACACTGCTGGTGGTGCTGTTGCTGGTTGATCGGAAATCATATCCATAGCCATCTTATCACCAGAAGTTAGGCTTTTCGTAGCAGTGTCTCGCATCGATAACAGCTCTAAGGCTTCTGTCGGAGGGTCAGGTGGCGCAGTCTTGCTCTTCTTCGCGTTTGACAGCCTGGCTTCCTGCCCTTCTTCTTCTTCCTCTTCCTCTTCCTCTTCCTCTTCCTCTTCCTCTTCCTCTTCTTCCTCCTCCTGTTCCTCCTCCTCCTCCTCATCCTCTTCTGATTCATCCTCCTCTTCTGACTCAGAAGCGCCAGTCTGCTTCGAAACATCCGCTGCCGATGTTCGAACCAGGAAAGGGTTAAGAGAAGGACTCGGTAATGGAGCTTGAGCCGCTGCGGACGCCTTTGAGACGAACGCGGGTGCCCGGATCGGAGCGACAGCTGGGACGGCAGACGAAGAAGAGGAAGAGGAAGAAGAATTTACAGGAGGAACTGTCTTGGTGAGTACTTCCACGGCGACAGGAGTATGCGAAGATCCATGTGGAGATGTAGGTCGTTTATTGATTGAACACGGTTGTGTAACTGCGGAATCCAACCCCGTTCCCGGTATTGAAGACGACGACGACGACGACCGTGGATAATTTTCTTTATTCTCTCTCGCCTGTTTCGGACCCAATTTATTTGGGTTCTTTGGAACAAGAAGAGTAGGTTGAGGGATCGGGGCTTGCGCTGTGACAACTCGTTTTCTCGCAATCGCATGTTGTCTTGATGGTGTCTTCAGTAGTTTAGCGAGTGTTGTACCACCACCGCCACTGATGTCGTGGTCGCGGTCTTTACCGGCATCAGTGGCTCTGTCCTGTTTCTTACTTGTCTTCGTCTTTCTATTCGGCCTCTCCCGCGCATTTCGAACGATTTCATGTACGCCTTCCATGTACTCGTCGAGCCACTCAAACCCTTTCTCATCGATGAGGGTGTCCAGTGAGGTCAGACATTGAGTCGCTTCTGAGGAGACATCAGAGTGAATCTTGAAGGCGAAGGAAGAGGAAGATGAGGAGGAGGAGGCGGTCGGGCGGGCGAGGGAGGACATTGCGGAGATTGGATGAAAAGAGTCGTCAGGTCAAGGCCAAGAATCGATTGAAACTTGCAGAGGCACGCGTCGTGCTTTATGATGATATCCTTTTGTTCGGTTGTTCCGCTTCGGATGTTGGTTGTTGTTGGTTGGTTGATAGATTTTTCTCACTTTGAATGAGGTGACTTCTGCGGCTAGGAAAGCATGTCCTTCATCGAAAGAAACGTCTCGAATACAGGACGATCTTGCCTCGTGGATGGTGGATTCCGAAAGGGGGTGGGAAGGGCGTTACTGCGATAGTAATTTGCACACTTTGGTGATGTCGGGATTGTGTATTTCTGTGATGATTTATTACGTCAAATGTGATTGACATAAGGTCGATGTAGGACGACGTGGAGAACGATCCGACTCCCCTGTTCTCCACTATCCGTTACTCTATCGGGCTCTCCAGTTGTGTGCATCCGATGTCCTCACCTCACTCCCCTGGGTGAGTCAATCGAATCAATCGAAGAGAGAGAGAGAGAGAGAGGTGGTGAACGGTCGGGTGGAGGGAACACAAACAAAACAAAATCCATGGTGGTAGGGGAGGGGTAGATGGTGGTCGGTACCCCTTCGCTCCCTCTCCTCGCCCGCCGTGGTCACCGTCATCCCAGTCACGTGATATATAACACCGAGTCTAATCAGCCCCGTAACCGCCGCCAACGCGCGCGAAAGGGAGGACAAGTAGATTCATCACTCAACACACAACGACCAGGGCGTGGGTAGCAAACAACAAGTGATGGAAGTGGGGTGATCATCGGCACAAAGTCAACAACGCCAATGGATTCCAACCTGTAAAACCTTTGAGTCGGCATCTTGAGTAATCTATTGAAGAACACGTTTCAAAACTATCAGACGGAATCATCCCACTCCACTCCAAATTCCGAAGTAACAATCCATTACGTCACCGTCATTTGACCGAGCTGCTCAAAACGACAATAAACATCACATCTTACATCGCCTTATATAACTGGTCACCACGTCCCTCTTTCCAATCGTGCCCAACATGATGCACTCCCGAACACGCAAAATCAATGTCTACGGTAAGAAATCCAACAAGATAGTCAACGTCAATGTCGATTTCGAAGCCGCGATTGAGTCGGTACGTCGGAAGAAGAAGAGTTCTTTGGAGGAAGATGAGATTGAGCAATGGGGTGAGAGGGATCTGAGATTCAATCAAGGAGATCATGGTGATTTTAAAGTCTCTGTAGATGAAGAGAACCGATATATCTTCGAGGAAGTGACACAAACAGTGAATAGTAGGGACAGTTCCACCAAGGTGGGGAAACCGACTAAGCGTGTTTCGAGCTCAGTCTTGAAGAAGAAACCGCTCGGTCGATGCAGAAATCAATCCAATTCGATCATCTCAATTAATCGATCGAAAATATCAAGATCTTTAGAAGAGGGTCAAGAAAACGAATCGGTCAACAACGAAAAGGAAGTGAAAGTCGACATCAAGCCTAGACAAACTCGAGAATCATCCCTGAAAGCACGGATGAAGATCGGGGAAACCCTAATGCCTCTCTTAGCGTCTCCTGATCAAGAGCAAAAACAACCGCGAAAAGAGAGCAACTCCGTACTCCACACGAAGGGATCTACATACTCGGTTCGAACTGAATCGACTCTGACACCAATTTCGACCCATCACATGGACCTGACAGATCAGACTTCGGAGATCTCCTCAGTAGCCTCTTCTTCCTATAGAGGTGATGTCGAGAACGGCAGATTCCAAGGTTTTCAAGGCTCACACGCTGAAGATGAACATGGAGATGAAGATGAGGAGGACGATGACTCGTATCGACCCATTCTAACATCGAAGAAGCCGGCTGGAAGACAAGTTCGGAAGAAGACAACAACGCGGGTGGTCGTCTCGCCTTTGGCAAGTCCGGTGGCGTCCGCGAAAGCGATGAAAGTGTACGCTGTGGGAGCCGAAGATGCACCGTCAAGAAGGTCGTCAAGGATCGCAACGAGAAAATCGCGTGGATCTTACCCCGAGTTCGACGCCGAATCTGATGCTGGATTGGACTACCTGGCGGATCAGATCGAACAGTTGGGTTTCAACGATGCTACTGAATCTGGGTCAAGAAGTCAGTCTTTATCACACTCGGGGCTGGAGGCATTACTTGACATCTGCGATCAGGAAGAACCTCGACCATTCTTGGCGTTCTTGGAGGATCCTTCTTTTTGGAATACGATCACAAATACACAATCTCAAGCACAGACGCTGACTCTGACGCAGAAGCATAAGCTGACCACGAAAACGAGACAAAGTAAGAAGGAAAAAAACGAGTGTGAGATCGAGAGAGTGAATGCCACAACGTTTCGAAAAGTCGGAGAGGCGAGTTACTCTGAGGTTTTTGCGGTCAGACAGAGTACGGGAGATGAGCTCGTGATGAAAGTGATACCTCTGGTCGTTGGTTATGACGATCACAACGACGGCGGAAAGGTGGCGGCCGAGTGTGAAGTGCACAGGTCCATGCCGGCGGAGGTGGCGAGGGAGATTGAGATCACAAGAAGAGTGAGCCAGATCGGGAGCGGTTTCGTAGGAATACATTCGTGAGTGAACGGTCGCGCGTGGAAAGAGCCTAGGACAGTCGGATGAAGCAGCGATGGCTGATCAACGGACTCTGACATCCCTCACAGATCCTTCGTCGTTCAAGGAGACTATCCAGAGTCACTACTGCACGAATGGGATGCTTTCGCTGATACACGCGGTTCCGACAGTGTCCGCCCCGACGCGCTCGGTCCCCGCCAAACTTTCGCCGTCATCGTGCTTTCAAACGGTGGTGTCGATCTGGAATCATTTGTATTCAGTTCTACAAAAGGATGGACTCAAGCTGTCGGTATGATCTGGCAAATGATTAACGCGCTTGCTATTGCTGAAGAGGAGACAGGATTTGAACATCGTGATCTACATGAGGGACAGATCCTTCTTCGACACCTCGGGGGTGGCGGGCGTGACCAACCGACTTCAGACGATCGGTCGGATCCAGCGTTTTGTAATGTCATGGCGACCGTGGTCGACTTTGGCTTATCTCGCGTGCGGTCGGAGAAAAAGGAGGAGGATATCCTGTTCTTCGAGATGACGGAAGATATTTTCACAGGAGAAGGTGAACAGTGGGATGTGTACAGACGGATGCGCGAGGAGACTAAGAATGATTGGAAAGGGTTCTATCCGTTGACTAATGTCATGGTGAGTCAGAGTTGCTCGTCCACTTGACTCTTTCCTTTCCACGATTGTTTGAACTGAGCAGACCCCCATTTTCTACTTGTTTCGTTCGTAATTAGTGGATCCACTACCTCATTCGAGTCCTTTTGTACAGCACGCCGTCGCTGAAGAAACCAAAAACACCCAAGCCAGAATCATTCACAGTCTCCTATTCACCCGTTCGAGGCGGTAAGACCAGGTCAAGTTCACACGCGAAGAAACAAGATGACACCACCACGATTCAAGCTGAACGATATGGACATCTTGTCGAACTCGAAGAACGACTCGCAACAGCGTTGGCTGTGAAGAAGAAGGTAACGACGCGTGCCAGGAGGAATGCAGGTCCTGCTTTTGCATCTGTGCAAGATGTGGCTCAATGGGGGAGGGAGAATGGTTGGACGTGTTGAGATTTGTTTTTGACTTGGATGCAGTTTGTAGTAATTTCGTCGGATTGATCCTTCCTGCTGTTGTATGCCTGATCTATGTTTTTATGTCGCCTCTCTTGGGACTTGACTTGGCTGGCTGCTACATACCCCTCTAGTAATATCCGGCGGCCGAGACGATGGAAGTGAGGGGTTGACCAATATAATCACGTGAAACAACCCATCTCCGATTGTCTCGCCCAGTAATCGTCCTCTTTACCCGCTCGGGAAAATTGAAACGCCCGAAGCGAGAGAGGGGGGGCAGGGGCAAGGGCAGGGGTCTATAGTGAGAAATTCCTAGAACGCAGGGAGGGAGGGAGGGTGGGTGCACTGACCTCAATTTTGATGATCTGATCCTTTCTTCACTTCGTGTGGGTGTTTTGAACTCAGCATCACCGCTTTGGTTTTCATCAAACTCACATTGGCAGTTCATCCATTAAATCTAACTTGGTATCCAACAAGCAAGCAGGAACTAGCTTCATCTACCTTCAAGCCTGATTCATCTGTCGACACTGAAGCTTCCTAACGTCTTTTCTTTGATTGTCTGATTCATTTGTCACTTGCGAGTACCATGGTTTCCACTCGAGCTCAGCACCATCGCGCTTCCTCGGTGGTTTCATCTTCCACCATGTCACCCGAGCCCGAGCACGCATCTCAATCTCTTCCTTCCACGTCCACGTCCACGTCCACGTCCACCCCCACACGCCTCACTCGTTCCCTCGTCCGTTCAACACCTGGAGGATCCTCTCTCCTCCTCACTCCTGAGCTCGGTAGTTCTCGTCGTTCTCGAACTCAAAATCGATCAGCGGCTAACGAGGGTACATCGCTCCGCAGTATGAGTCGAGATTCAGAGAGCTCTAGTAGGTCGACTACACCGGGGAGGAATGGGATGGATCGCTCGTTGAGTAGAGAGAGGGGTCGAGAGGTCGAGATTGAGGTACCACCGATGTTGTATGTGCCGGGTGAGGGAGTGTCTAAACGGTCAGATGGAAGCGAAGATGAAGGTGGCTTAAGATCATCTACGCTCGCTGCTTCGACGGATTCGAGCCCGGATAGGAGAGGACACGCTGAAGAGCTTGATGAGGATGATGAAGCGGATGCGGATGCGGATGGTGAGTTCTGAAGTGGAGTAAGAAACCCAGGTCGGGGCGAGTCGAGTCGTAATCAAGCAAAAATGGTGTCTAATATCTAATTTTACGTTTCGTGGTGTCGCTCTCATAGCATCACAGCAGACCATCAAGGTCACTGCTGAAACTAACGGGCAAGACTCTGCATCAGAATCAGATTCATCAAGCGAAGACGACTCTGACTCTGACTCTGATTCCGATTCCGACACAGAGACCGAAACCGAGTCCCCGACCGTCTCCGCACCTCGTGTCAAGTTAGACCCCAAGACATTGCTCCAACGAGCTCTGGCGACTGCGAGAAGCAAGAAAGCGGCGAAAGAGGCAGCTGCTGAGGAAGAGGTAGATGAGTTGCAGATGGATGTGATGCAGATCGGCGGGAGTGAGAGCACGGCCAAGGCAGAGAGGTGGGTAGTGCGCTGACTGCGTGATTCTATTTAGGAATATGTTCTCGTCGATTGCAGCTTTCGTCTGCGTGAGACTGATCATTTCGGCCTTTCTTTGGTTACTATCGTCTCTCTTCTCCCCCCCATCCTTTCACGACTTTTCGTCTGACTCCTGCAAATCCCCTCTTTCTTCCACCGCAGACCTATCCCAGGACTTTCGGTTGAATTGCCGTCACACTACCGACGGTTAGATCTCCAGGACTCCAAGACGGCTTCAGCGAACGGAAAAGGCAAGCAACCCGCCGTCGCAACTGCTTCGACTTCCACCGATCACGAGCTCGACGATACCGCTTACGAACGTCAATACAGCCGAAAAGAGAAAATGAAGATGCCTCGAACCCAATCTGCGAACGAAGCCTGGGCGTCTCTCCCCGCTCCTCCCTCGTCGCTTCTCCCTCAAATGAAGCGAGACTACCAAGCCCTCGCGCTCAGCAATAGTTTAGACCCAAAGAGGTTCATGAAGGGTGGCAAGGGGAGCAGCAAGATCCCAGAAATATTTGCTATTGGGACTCTCCATACTCCTTCTCGACATCTCCAGGCAACGACGGCTGCTCGTGAAAGATCGTACAAGCCGGGATCGATCGTGGAATCATTGGTCAACGATGGAGGGATCAATACGTATGCTAAGAGGAAATTCGACGAGTTTGCTACGAAGAGGATGGACAATGGAAGAGGAAAAGGTTGGAAGAAGAGGAATACGGCGAGCTGGAAGTAGGAATAGGGAATCTGTGTGTGTGTGTGTGTGTGTGTGTGTGTGTGTGTGTATTGTGTGGGGCTTGGAGGTCAGACCGGAGGGGAAGCAATAGCAGCACCGCACAAGCCTATTCCTCATGTCATTACTGTTTGTCCTGCCCTCTCCCCCTTACATCTTTACATCTCCATTCGTGACTTAGTTTGATTACTGACCATCATCACTCCTCCCCCCTCATCCTCTTTCGGTTTTCAAACAGGTGTATTGCTATTCAATTCCATCCGTCCATCCTATCCGACGCCCGCCCCCTAACGTTTCAATTCAACGCGACTAACTCTGACTGACTGTCTGACGCCATCATCGTCCACCCATCCCAAAACATTTGGAATGAGAGCCAACCTTTGCGCGACGGGCCCACCGTGAGAAAGAGTTCTACTTCGGCATCATTTTTCTTTTCTTTTGTCTCCTGTTGCCTGGTTCGTTGTGATCCGCCTCCTGCTCGCCTCACGCGCGAATGACCAGCCGCCCCTTCCTTTGCCGTCCGTGTCCCTCCTCTCCACCCTGTCTCCGTGAATTCACTCGAAAAAGGGAATATACAGTTGAGCGTCACGGGAGAGACCAAAGAGAGTGTGGGGATGACGCTACTTGAGGAGAGGGATTCCTGCGAGAAGCTGTGCAGGCGGCCCCCCCCCCCCCCCCTCCCACCCCTTTTGCCCTTTCGTCTCCTGTGTCCTTTTTAGCGCGCTCCCTATCAATCCTGTGGGTCGTCGTTGTAGTTCGCCCTCTCTCTCTCCTTGGCCTTCCGGATCGATTTACCCCTTCCCCTTCTCCTTCTCCTTCTCCTATTTCCCCTGTGTTTTGGCTCTGTTTGGGTTTGGGGGGGTCGCCTCGGTTTCATGACAACGGGAGGCGCGCGGCCAAAGACGGGGCAAATTTTCACACCGGGAGGTGGCGGGTGGGTGGTGTCTGTTGCCACGTCGCACGACTTGACACACCCCACTCTCGCGCACACACACACACACACACACACACCCACACGAGTCCCCCCCCCCTCTTTTTGCCCCCCCCCCCCCCCTCTCCTCCTCTCCCTCCC
>JANGFI010001491.1:0-17185 GCA_025758705.1 Goffeauzyma gilvescens
GTAGGGGGGGGGGAGAGGGGGGGGGGGGGAGGGGGGGGGGGGTCACGACCAAAGAAATGGTGGGAGATGTGTGTATTTGAACCACTTGTTCTTGTGGTTCTTCTTTCCTATCTCTCACCTGGTTCTTATCTTGTCTCCTTTCTTGTTCTACACCTGTTATTCACCTTTGTGTCTTTTCCTTTCCTTTCCTTTCGTTTGCGTTGCTTGATTTGATGCTGTGTCTACGATGTCGCAGAGCTTTTCGGGCACCCCTTCCTCATTGACCCCGGAACCTTTGTATGCACAGAGAATCAACCGCGATATGCAGATCAGAACCACCGATTGAAGCTATCTTTCGAATGAGTACCCAAAAAAATTAGCACTGAATCGGCTTAGATGGATGAAGCACGTCCGTCGCGAGCTTCTTCGTGGTCGTGCAGAGTTGTGGAGTGTTGTGTGTTCGGTATTCTTCACCGTCGGTCGTCGTATCCCAATCAAGTCAGTAGTGATCTTTTGAAGAATCACGGCCGATGAGATAGAACGAAAGACAAAAACCAAAACCAAAACCAAAACCGATTGACAGGTTGATCTGGGGAATGAATGGTTGACGCCGTACGTCGTTGGTTGCGTTGATATCGTTGATTTTTGAATGGATTCCCATGCCCTTCCTCCTCCAGGTTCTGTTCTGCTTGAACCGTTAGGGCAGCCGTCACGTCGAAGCAATTCAATTCAATTCATTCCAATGCCATGCAATGCATTGCCATGCAATGCCAATTCAGTTCGGTCGAGGTCCAAAGGCTTTCTGACCTGCAAGAAACAAGAAACCGCCTTTGGATTCTAGTCCCTTGAAAAATAGATGCGAACACCTCAGAACCCCTAGCTCTCCATTCGATTACCGAAAGTTGGCGTTTCCCGCACACGGGACTGTTACACTAATCTAACTGCGTAAAAAGAAACAAAAACGGGGGAGCAGGAGCGCATGAGAGCCGGGATGGGTGTGGTAATGAGTTGGGATCGGGGACGGGGATCTTCAGTACGACAGAACAGGTAGGGCCATGAAACCCTACTGAGAGCTACATCAACTTTTGAAAACTGCCGTTCTTGACTAGTATAAAACTCCCAATCCCATCCCGTTGCCCCGAGCGGGGCCTCGGGGCCTGATGCGGCTGCAGTCACCCACGCACTTTGTCTCCCTTTTTTTCTTTCTTTCTTTCTGTTTTTTCTTCTTCTTACGAACACGGAGAGCATTTATCACCGGGTCTTTCTCCTCTACCTTCAGCTATTCTCTCTCACTCACTCTTGGTTGCCACTTGCCACTTGGCACATGCACCGTACCAACGCAAGATCAACATCCATTTCCTCGCTCCGCCTTACGCACCACGCCACGGGACAAACACGGTTGGGGGATTCGGTCGGGTACACGGCGCGCGCTCGCGGTTGCGGTTGCGGGGCCGGGGCCGGGGCGAAAGAAGAGAGGGGGGGGGGGGAGAAAGGGAAGGGAGGGAGGCCGGTGGAGTGTGTAGGAGGAGTGCTGGAGGCGATGCAGAGGCAGTGCCCCAGTGTCAGTCCAGTCAGGTGTCGTCAGGTGGGATCATTCTTTTCATTCCAACCAAAAACCATTTTCCCATTCGATTGTAGGCTAACCACAGATATTACAGGGAACAGGTGATCGGAGGCGGACGCGGACGGGCCGTGGCGGGAAGAAGCCGAGGGGGGGAAAAGCAAAATCACACACACGGGAGGAAGGGAACATGAGAACATGGGAAACACAAACAGGTGGGAAGGGGACTGAGTATAGGCTGTACTGTACATGCCAATTAGATGCGAAGTTGCCATGGAGGGTGGGTTCTCAGGTACAGGTCCTCTAATCCGCTTACAATCCCATTTCGGATATTCATCCATTCTTCATTCATCATTCGGCGATCGACACTCGGACTCCGAAAGCCCTTTGTAATTTTAGGCGCGCGCGCGGTCGACGTTTGTTATCGACATCCCCGCCCCACACACCTATGGTATACTGATTACACCATATTACAATTTACTGAGAGAACACCCACACGTCCTGTGTTCCGAAGGATGGGTTGGCATTACCGACAATCTCTACGGATCCCAGCAGAAGGTAGTAGGTGAGATATATACGAGTTGTTCTAACTTGGTTCCTATCGAGGAGGATGAGGGTGAGGGTGAGGGTGAGGGTTCGTTTCAGTTTGTTCGTTTTGGAGCTCTGAGCTTGCACCTTTCCACTTTCAGAATGAATGTCGTTTCAATTCAATTCATCAATCCCAAAAGCGAGTGATCATTCGGCAATGAACCGGCACTGGATCATTGGACTGGATGCAAAAAAAGACCAACTCGGGGTACGTCAAAGCGGGACATTTTCGTTGCTTCCTACCCTTCCCTGCGCCGCGCGCCCTCGCGTCACATTCAATCTCCTGACCTGCGAGTGGAGGGATTGGGCAGTGGGCAGTGGGGCAGTGGGCAGCGGGCAGGGCAGCGATGGTTTGAGGGTCGCCGTTCGCGTAGGTAGCATCCTCGTGGCATCGCCGTCTTCGTCTCCGTCTCCGTCGTCGTTTTCATCGTCATCGTCTTTTAGCGAGCGCTCGTCGTCTTTCCGGGGTGTGTCGTTCGTGGACCATGGTTCCTGCGTCATATTTTCACGACGACTCCTCTTTGCAAACCGTCGTCATCTCGTCTCGCTCTCTTGAAATCGTCTTGAACCGAATCGGCGAATCAGCAGCGATAGCGACTGGGATTGTTCAAGAAACGGCGGCACCGGCCACAACGGCTCTCACATCTCACGTCTTCCGATTTTATCTAGGTCTGCGGGGCGAGGGAGTATGACATCCTGGGAACCCTGGGAACCAGTTTGGCGGGTTCCGGGATTGCGAGTTGATGGTTGACGTGTCGAGATTCTCTACCAATCAACTAATTAACCAAGGTGAGGTACCAACCAAGCAACTGACCCAACGGATCCCCAATGTTCACAATGGAGTTTTTTGACCGAGGCGTACTTGATCAGCTCCGCATACATACCTTTTTACGACCTTGTTCACATCTATATCCGCATCCGGATTTGTACCTCACGGAATCCCGTTTTCCATGGGACCGTTCCTGTCCCTAACCACATGGATAACATTTTCACCTCTACACTGCCAATCCGATTCGTGTCCCATCCCATCCCGTGTGATTGATTGCTGATATCGATTGGTGGATCTCACTATTCTCATTGTCTTCTGCTCTCACTGCTCTCGCTCCTGCCTCACATCTCGCAATGTTACCATCGTACGACGTTACAAATCAGTCACTTTGTTCAGTTTCATATGCATGAGGTAATCCCAATATCTACTCATAAAGTCAGTCGAAAAGTCTTCTGATCATAAGCAGCCAGGCATGTCCCCCCCCCCCTCTCCCACCGCCAACACCTTCTTTCCTGTTCACTTGGGCTTTCCCGTCCCGAACTTGTTCCCGTGTTGACTAGCCCTCCGTTCGCCACGGAACCCCCGCCTCCAGTGGGTTTCCATATCTCGGAAGGCGATAATGCCATGGATTTGTCTCACCCAATTCCCCGCTTCTGGGTTCCAACAACCCCTCCTTCCTCATTCGACCTGTCTCTTGCCCGGGGCTCAACAGATCCAAGTGTCCATATCTACTATCACGCATTGTTTGATTAGTCGTGTGCGTGTTTGTCTCCCAAGAGGGGCTCGCACATGGCAAGCAAGGTAAGACATCCGCGGCGTTGGTTTTTGATACCGGATTTCATGTTCAAGGGACCATAGTGAACAGGCCTACATCCAATTGGATGAGGTGTAAAATAATGCGATGTTACCAAGCAACATCATGTGTTTGACTGAGTTCAACTGAGATTGTATCTGATCAGCACGTGGGATATTGCGTTCCTTGTTCTTTGGTGTGAGGAAACCAGGCGCCTAGCCTGCTGATCTATCGATAATGGGGTCCACTTTCCCCAATTCTGAAGCTTCCCCCTGCTAGAGAGGCTTAGATGGTCGATCCCGACTTCTCATCATGTCGTCGCTTTTGCCGTCGTTTCCTCCATCACTTTTGATCATAACCTACAAGTGGCTCCCCCTCTCATCACTTCCCCTAGAGCCCTCCGCTTTTAGCTCTTGGCGTATCCCATCTCCGAGCACCAACACACAAGCACCCCCTAGTACGACTCTGTCCCCCACTCCTTTTCCAATCTTCTCGAAAAACGTCCTAATTCTCTCATCTTCTGATCCTGGTTGAAACCACAGCGCTCGAGGCCAGTCTGAAGAGTCGGGTGAGGCAAAGAGACGTTCGAGAATGGGGAGGCCGATGGAGGGGTTGACAATCATCGAGATTGAGGTTTCGGAGAGAGAGGGCAGGTTGGTCTGCCAGGGGGGGGGGGGGGGGAGAAGGATCAGTCTTTGATCACCTGAATAGATTCTTTGTGTTGATAGCTTCCGAATGACGAGGACTCACCACATCCTTCACAACTTGGAGGCCTTCAATCTCGGTATCCTTAGGGTGCACCGGTATCACCTCTAAGCTCCGATCTTGGTACCTGAGGATAGACAGATTTAAAAGTTAGCCAGGAGCAGAGAGAGAACAGAGAGAAGAATGGGTGATCGTAAAACGAACACCGTTGGCAATCAAGGATCACCCTCGCAAAAAAAGGGGGAAAGGAGTGCGGCGTGTTGGGAGGTACGGAAGCAGCCGATCCAGATTTAATAAGGAATCGCAAAGTCGGCCCATACTCACCATCTTAGAACTTTGTTGGACCATTTAGTACTACCAAAATCAATAAGACAGACCCAAAAGGCACGCACACTCAGATCAGCCAACCTATCCAGCCAAAAAGGTACATTCACCCCGATCGATATGTAGCGAGGGAAAAGAAAGGGACAAGATAAACAGGATCACTCTACCCCTTACCGGTCGTTGCTGGCTCCCACAACGGCATAACGCGGTGCCGACAGGAAAGTCTTCATGGATTGCGAGTAGCCGGACATATTTGCTAGAATTAGAAGGACGAAGATGTCAAGGAGCTGTTCGAAGCGGACGGCGACGATTGTTTTTTTCCGTGATGGCTACTGAAGTACCAAACAGTATTCAGCGCGTCTGAGACTGTTCTATGGATTCATGGATAAGCTATCTATCACAGAACGTTTATTGAATAGTTAAACTACATGCTTGATCATCATTTTCTTAAGCTACGGTTTCAATCTATCTCGGCTATTCGTCATCTCAATCTCGGCAATACAAAAAACACGTGATCTCATGTCGCGTGTATTTATGATGATGGCGTGCTACATCATTCATGATGTCAGATCCTCCTTCTATCTCACCATGTTGGCAACATCGGACCTTTGGTTTCGGTTCAACACCTTCTGTCTTCCATATTAAAACAACAAAGATGCCGCAACGTCGACTAAACATGGGTTGAGGTCAGCATCGCCCACCCATCCGACCTAAAGATATCCAAATGCTCACCATTTCCACCCGCCGCCTCCAAAGTCTGAATAGCTTGTTCTCGAGTGACACCGAGGTTCATGATCTGCAAAATTTTCAGAAAGAGCTCCGCTTAGAAGGTGGTCCTTTTCCGTCGTCACTCGTCATCAGAACCAAGATCCGCGTAAACTCACTGCCGTGATATCAGATTCAGGGAAAGAGGCAGCGGTGACCTCGCCTGAAGTTTGGGCAGTCGGCGTTGCAGCCGGTGCGGCCGATGGCGGTGTCGACGTCGCTGCCGGTGTTCCTAGAGAGTTACCCGACCCAGGGAACTTGCTTCCCGATCCAGAAGCACCGCTCGCTGAAGATCCTGAAGCAGTGTTCGGTACAGCTGGATCGACGCCTCCTAGAGGCAACCCAGCAGCGCTAGCCATGTCGAGTTCCGCCGCGAGTTCCTCTATACCCCTCGCTTTGTCCGGTAGTTCGTGTTCCGCAAGGAAGGGGATTTCTCGACCTTGAATCCGGAGACAGTTTTTTTCGAGGTCGATGCATGCTTGATGTCGTTTCAGCATATCAAGACCGAACAATAAGTCAACGTCTCGGCCCTGGAAGGGGGAGGGGGGGAGGGGGATATTTTTAGGGCTCAGTCCAATTGTATCGATGCAAGCTTACGAAATACTCACCTCAAGAACGGTAAATCCAACGGGCAAATACAGATCATTCATCTTGATCTGTGCCGAATGTATCCTCCCAAGAATCTTGGCCGTCCCGACCCCACGAGCAATACCAGCGAACCGAGTATCGAGAAGTCGCATGAGGCTGTCAAGGTGATGCGGCGCAATGAGCAAGTCGGCAGTCAGCAAAACGAGCACTAATCCGATAGGCGCAGGTATTGGGGCTGAATCCAAATTGATCAAAGGAGACTCAGACTCACCCGCACTTCTCCGCACAGTCTGGACTGATGATCGTACTTTGAGCTCCAGAATCAACGAACGCCTTTACTTTCGTTCCGTTGACCTCGACATCAATGTCTAATAAGGGGGAAATGTCAGTATACCGCATGATCTTCCGCCTCTCTCACTAAGTTCTATTCGTCGATTGTCCTGTATATTTGGGACTCACAAAGCATGTGCACGTTTCCGAACGATTCAGGCTATGAGAAACGTTGCGCAAGGAACATCAGCTTGAAGTTCTCGCAACGCAGACGTACAAAGAGAAGGGTAGCAGCGTTGCATGCGCACCGAATATTCCATGGCATGCTCCATATTCTCTAGCACTGCCTGCTGTCGAATCGCTTCTTCGATTTTACGTTGCGCTTGGACGTCATATGGGTCGCTGTTCAGAAGCTAAACAGAGATAGGGATGTAAGCAAGCGTGTATATCGAGAGAGGTGAGTCACGCGGTTCCGGCCATAGTGTTGAAAACTGAGAAAAAGAAACAAAAACGAAGCATAGCCCTCAGGGAAAGGTAGCGGGACTTACATCAACTTGTTTCTTCTTTTCCGACTCGAGGGTGGCTCGTCGGCCGAATTCTTCTTGCATGAGCTGAGCAAACCGATGTGGATTGGTCATGACTGCATCGTATAGGTCGGGTCGAGCCTGGGATGTGATTTGCCAAGGACAGAACGAGATTTGGTGTCAATGTCATGTATCGGATTCAGACCCAAAAAGAAATAGGGAAAGAGACATGGAGAATTGACGACTCACAGCTCGAACCTGGGCCATGAGTTGTGGGTCTCCAAGCATGGTGAGTCTCATCCTCTCGATGTCGTTCTCAACGTTCTGCTCGCGGCCTTGGCCCCCGACAGCACTGCTGGAGGATGAAGCAACCGCATTCTTGCTGTAGATTTTCGAGAGGTAAATGGAAACGACGCGGGATGTGATCAGACAGTCTGCTTGGTCTCTCTCAATCTCTGGACCAGTAACGGCTTAGAAGTGACGGGCGGGAGAATGTCGCCGAAAGGATCAGACTTCAAAACAGACCCTGAAGAGACTCACCTCTTCAGATGCACTAATTCCTCCTTGGAGGTCATTCCATAACTAGCGAGTGTTTTCTTCTTGTCGTTCAGTGCTCCACCATTGAAAGTTAACTCGACATTTTCGGGATCTTGATTCGCCTGGTAAAATGGAAGCAAATCAGTCATTGGACAAAGCGAAGGGATGTAATGACAACGGGCCGTTGGCCGGCCGAATGGAACTTAGAGAAAGTAAGATAGCGGACAAAACCCACTTCAGCTCCGACAAGCGCCAACAAATCTCCTAGCTCCATCTCGGATCCAATTTCCATGAAGTATGTGTTGTCATGATCGGTGACGATAGTGAGTTGCATGGTGGAGAATAATTGAAATAGGGAATGAGGAATCAGCGTCCTTTCTTGTGCTGGGTTGGTCTCTTTCCCTGTGATGAGACTTGGTTTATGGCTTTTCTTATGACTCTCTATCTAATACTTGCGAGACTCTACTGTTAATTATGACTGGGGGTTCCTTCTCTGGTGTTGGACTGGAATGGAATGAAATGACACCACCTACTGATGATGAATCATTAAGGGAAGGGGGGGGGGGGGCGGAGGGAAATGCGAAACCGCGGAAAGGCAAGATATTACCCCCCCCCCAATTCCGGCGCGTCAGAGGGACAGGTTTCACAACTGGGAGTATCCCCCCAAAAGTTCCACAAGACCACTTCCATCTTGTCTCTCTTGGCAGTCAGGAACCTCTTCAATTAGAGCTACAACGACAATTGCAAGACCGAAAGGCTTGCTGCTCTTCTAGGGAGGCACAAGCCATATGATTAAACCTAAACAAGCCTTCACTTCGATCTTTGGAGTCGGAAAAACTCACCGGTGTCGACCCCCGTTCATTCACTCCCTCGTCGACGTGATTCGATTTTTTAAGACAGAGCAGGAGAATACATACATCCCTTTACAACAGACAGGTTAAGGCCACCTTCCATTTCTTTCCGCTTTCTACCCCTCATCTTCGCTACCTTGCCCTCAATCGCCGTTTCCTGCATCTGCATCTGCACACAATGTCTACCACCTTCTCCCTTCTAACCTCCGGATCCTCCGCCTCGGCTCCCGCTTCCTCCTCCCGCACGCCCCTCCAATCCATTCTCTCAGCTTCTCAAGTCCCCCATCAGCCTTTTCTCATCGTGGATGACACTGTGGAATGTTCTGGTGTCCCGGTGATACGGGAATTGATTCGACGTGATTTGGGTGGGGAGGATGGTCAAGACGACGAGGAAGGCGGGGATAAGAGAGAAGAAGAGGAAAAAGAGAAAGAGGGAGGACGCAAACATAAGCGATCAGTGATTCTTATTACAACGCTCTATCCTGCGGAATACTTCGTTCCTTTCTCGGATTCAAATGACTATGATCGCTCGAGACAGTCGGGACATGGGGTCCAACTGCGACAAAATGGGGAGCGTGTGCAAATACTCGATCTGAGCGACCAAATACCGGGGTACACGGATAAAGCCCAAGAAGACAGCGAGTCGAGTTACCTCGACCTCGACGGGATATACCAATGGATCACGCGTCGATTAGACAACGAAAAGAAGTGTGAAAACGAACGGGACCTGAGAACGAAAACGACGGCTGAGGAAAGTGGCAGCACACATATCTACATCGATTCATTGGATCACTTGGTCAGTGATGGAAGATGCCGCAACTCGAGCGAGGTCTTGGTGTTTGTTAGAAAATTGTTGAGAAGGATTGGCAAGATGCAAGGTGAGTCCTCTTGAGAAAAGAAGGAGGTGATCCTTCGATCAGATTCGGTGCAAAATCAGGCCATGGAACATGGAGAATACTCCACTGACATAGGAACATGCCCTTTTTCGCTCTGTCGCCATCAGCGCCTTCTCGAATCATCCTCCTCAGTTCATCATCATCACCTATACTTCCACACCTCATCACGGCTTCATTCTCTTCTACCCTCTCCCTGCTTTCATTACATCATCCTCGCCTCCTGTCTCACCTCTCCGACGAATATCTCATCCTTCCCCGTTCGGATCCCAGTCAAGATCCTCGATTCTATAACCTCCTACAACGTGCTAGCGGTAGACAGCAAGCGACTGCGACATTACTCGCGCTTCAAGGTCAAGAAGGCTGGGCAGTAGATGACTGGCAATCGACGTCCAATGGAGATGCGGTTGGGAATCGTGATTCAAATGGACACGGTGGAATAATCATCGACGTTCTCGTGCGCAAAGCTCAAGGAGGTGCACAAAAGGGCATGATCCGTTCCTTGGAGGCGTTGAGGGTCACTCAAAGAGGTCATGGTCGCGGTCACAACCCGGCAGGCTCTATCGCTCTCCAAGCATGTGCGTGGTCCGACCTTCCCGAACTGGCGGATGTGGGCAAGAAGTTCCAGATGCATTCAAGTGCCTCTGATGAAACCGCAACCAAGTCGAAATCTGATACTCAGGGAGCGATCACAAAATCGACGACGACAAACTCCAAAGAGGACGCTGCCGAAGTCCACCATCCATCACAAAAAGAAGCAACGTTCAACCTCGGAACGACAAGCTCACAGTCCGCCTCAAGGGCACAAGTGCCAATCCCGTACGCTCACGAGGGAGAAACTACCGTTCACGCACCGACACCGGGTACGATAAAATTAGGGAATATCATCTTCGAGCCGGGATCAGAGGACGACATGGATGAAGATGATCCGGATGAGGATCTGGACTTCTAGGCGTACAGGGGTTGTTGCGTGGCGCAGGGGAAATGCGAGTGTTGCATGGAGGGTTTCCCTTCGGATCGTCTGAGATGTGATCACATGTCATTTTGTCTACAACTCTTGAAAGCTCGACATGGAGACAGTTGTAGACAGCAAATAGACCTCATTGTCATTCAAATACACATCGGGATGCTGATACTTGTGTTGATTTTCTGCTTATACGTCAGATCACGTCACGCAGGAAGTTGACTCTGAGCGTCCTGCAGGAAATACGCGGACTCTACTCGATTGGGGGTTTTTTTTTTGCAGTATTCCTTCTACTTGATGTCTATGCTTCCAATAGCCACTTATCTGTCTGCAATTATATATGAGACTACCTCGAAGAACAACAAGCATTCTGCCAACAATGAGAGGCCATTGTCTCAGACGGGGACGAAACTGTGACCTCCTTTGATGGTATTGACGCAGACGGGGCTTGTTGTCAAAGCAAGGCTGTCCAAGCTGAGTGTAAGCATTAGGCTATGGAAATTGAAACGAGCCTTTCAAATTTGATCACTTGGATGGACCATGACACTCGACCACAATCCAAGATTGACATCTCAAGATTCTATTTATTTCGAGTCAAAATATGTCGATCCAATCCACCCGCGGAACCTAATTCCCAATTAAGTAAGCCGTGCGTTTTTCCGCCAGTAGGGGCAAACCCTGACCCCCTCCCTCCCCCGGTCCCTCTTCGCCCTCGCCCTCGCCTGCACCCCATAATACTACCCCCCCGCACCATCACCATCTCCGTCATCTCAAACATCAATCTTTCTAGATCCAAATATAGACTTCAGAAACATATTAACACTCGAATCCGCCCATTCACAAATCGTCCCGCTCTGCCAGTATCGTCTTCCGCCTATTGAATAGTTGATAGGTGTTTTTTTACCTACCGTCTTGATCACTCAAAAGAGTGTTCCGTACTCTGATCAATCGGCGGTCCCACTTCTTATCTCAGCCAGGATCATCATCCTTAGCTTCGTATCTTCCTCAACATGGACCTCTCATCACTCGACTCCGCCCTTCATCCCGATCAAAGGCAACAGGCAGAAAAGGATCTGACTCGAGACTTTAGAGCGGCCGCACTCGTCCTCACCCAATTCTACAAAACATCTCTTCAGACCACAAATCAATCGTATAACGCAGGATATGCTGCCTGTTTGCACGAAATCCAGCAGAATATCCAGGCCAGTTTATCCGTCCCCTCAGGTAGTGATAATGGTATAGATGATCATGGTCACGAGGATGGGGCGGGTAGGACGTTGGGAAGATTGATGGACTGGATCGAGGCAAGACAGGAGGCATTGAAATTTGAAGCCGAAGACGAGAGGGAGGAGCAAGCCCAGCAGCAACAACAGAGACAACAGCAGCAATATAAACAGTCATCGTCGTCGGCAAAGCCAAGTAGTGCAGGTGAATCATCAAGAGCTGGAAGACAATCAGCGGATGGACCACCTGTTCAGATGTCCAGGCCAGAGGCCGAAACTCAAACCCTTCCCATGGAGACCGAAGGAGAGGCCGGGCCAGAAGTTGAGACGACGTCGAGCGGTCTTGCAGGTGGATCGGCGCCCAGGAGCGCTCTCAGATCAAAACAACGAGACGCTTTGATTGAGGCAATGAATAAATCTCGGCCGAGAAATGCAACGACGCCGGACATAGGCTTGGACGAGAGATCTGAGTCGGCCAATTCGGTACATCTTACACCGGTCGACCAGCAGTGCCCTGACTCAACTGCAATTGACGAACCCGTCGAATTCAGCCCCGAACCCGTTTCCTCTCCAATCATAGCTCCCTCACCTTTGGTCCACATTCCATCATCACCCCTTCCTCCACAAAGCAACAATAGATTTCGTTCCGCGCATGGTCTGAAAGATCCTCATTCGTATCGAAACAAGTCGAATCATCCTCATTCTGGAAGATTTGGCAACGCTCATCCCATTAACGTCGGTGCTGGCTCTGGTGGATCCTTTAGTCCCCAGCTTTCCGTCGATCTTCCTGTTTTCCCGTTTCTGTCCGAGTCGAACAACTTATCCTCGTTTGGTGCTTTTGATTTCTCAGTTGGCAATAAACGACCGCTTGAAGCTGTCCAAAGCAGCTTCGGTCATGGGCATGGTCACGGACACGGTGCCGGCCACGCTAAAGACTCTTCAAGACCTAGCTTGGATCGATCTCTCTCAGCGAGGAAAGAACGGAGGAAAGCCGGATTAAATAGGATGAACGTCAATCCATCAAACGCCATGGACTTGGAAACGCAGGAAGACGGATCAGAGGAGAGGGAGAGGAAGCGAACGTCAAGAAAGCCATGAGGAATAGGGTTTTATCGCACGCAACAGAATGTAGGACTGTGGGACAAAGGCGCTGTATCAATTATGACAGACGAACACACAAAACAGACAAACACACAAGCATGACGTACACCAAAGCAATATTATACTGTTGTTTAAACTAGTTTCTTCGTGGTGATCTTGCTACAAAACCTTAATTAGACAACCTAACGACCACTGTCCCTGATTCATCCCTTTGCTTCCCCGCAATCAATGCGGCCAATTCTTCAAAGGCCTCTGGCGCTCTTTCGAACGGTACAACTATCCCGACCTTGGGCACGTATTGGCCCATGATCGGTAACTCGAGAATATCTCTACTGTCTTGACCGGAAGGATCGATGTCAGCCCCACCGGGCATCAAGTGGATGTAATTGATCGCCTTCTTGTCCTTCTTTACGAACGCTCTTCGCAGTGCGTGAAGGCCCGACTTGACCTGGGGGCCGGCCGCCACATGATCAGTGTCATCGCCGATGATGGTGACGAAACTTCCCTCAGTTCGCAAAATTCTTCTTGCAGCGTCGTAGATCCGGCGACCGCCGACTGTGTCGAAAATGAAATCGAAGCCGCTCTCGTGCTGCCCATTAATCACGGCCACCGGATCATCTGCGATGACCTCCTTGGCCCCATTCTCCCAAGCGTCCTCTTCGGCAGACATAACATCGAGCGGGACCTGTGCAATGACATGGACTCCGTTGTTAGCCAGCTCTTGAGCGACGAGAGAGCCAACTCCTTCGTGAGCATTAAGGATGAGTGCTCGAGAACCTCTTGCCAAACCGCTGCAGGCACGGTGTGCGGTGACGCCGTGTAAGGGTAGACAGGCAAGCTGTTCGAGACTTAAATGGTTACCGAAGGGTGCTCTTGCGATACGTCGTCGCTCGCAGGTGATGTATTCGGCAAGCGTTCCGCTCTTCTTGATGTCGACCAGACCCATGACCAGATCTCCCTTGGAAATGACACGAACGTCTGCCCCAACATCGAGAGCTCGACCACAGAAACTTCGTCCTGGAATCCATTTGCCAACACCAGAGCCATTGGCCGCCTTCTCCATGACGAGTTCTGAATCAAAACGATCAAGAGCTACAGCGTAAACTTGAACCAAGACCTGAGAATCACTGATTTTACTCGGCGGCGGCTGATGAGAGGAAAATGAAACAGGTGGCGGGATATCAGCCCGCAGGTGGGCCGGTGTTGGCGTTTCGTTACGATAAAATGACGTCCGGGAAGACCGTCCAGTCAGTGATACAGAGCTTGGCGAGAGAGTGATAGTTGACATTGTGGATTGAGGCATACCCAATGAGCGGTGATCGATCTTGTGAGTCGATTTGTATGGATCCCCTGGTTTGTAGGCTCCCGTAGGCAGTACCAAAGAGGTATAACCGCTTTTGAACTCATCGAGGCCGTCGGCACCGAGCAGCGGCACGGGGTCGCCCTGTGCAGACATGATGTCCAAGCCAGATTCTCGACCCATTTTGACAGACTGCCTTGTATGCTTTGCCTCTACTTCAGTTATGCTCTCTGTACCACTCGCGCTCGGGGCATACTTGCTTCCTGGCCTCGACTGGCGACGCGCATCATACTGCACGGGTTCATCTCCGTTCTCCGATGGTGACTGACTGGTGGGCACTGAGTAAGAAGGCTGAGATCCATACATCCTTGAAGGAGATGGTCCCAGCCGATACTTGGCTAGCGAGGTCATGGAGTAGTGTCCGCTCAGTCGTTCTGGTCCAAATGAATCATGAATGGAGGATATCCGAGAATGTGACCGAGATACCGGCCTGCCAGAGAACGTTTCCTGCGCGGCCATCTCTGGCAGGAAAGTAAGGGTCGTTGACGGAATCGAATATGCCGGTTCAATCGACATTCGTCGATTTGCACCACCATACACGGATGAAGGCGCACTCGTCATACCGACACTGGTCGGGCTGGCAGGTCGTGAGTTGTGAGGAACCGGAGACGACGATCTGTTGTTCGCAAACAAAGGCATGCTTGATCGTCGATCTCTAGTTGCGTTGAAAGCGCCAACTCCGTTGTTGGAGGCTTGAGAGTATTCCGATGCGGAAGAGATAACTGAGGCTGCTTTGCTGGAGGCCTTGTCGGGAATGGGAGGGGCGTTCTCCAGAGCGATCATCCATCGCTGAGCCTTGGGGTCCCATTTGAGGTAGTGTGGCGAGTTTGGATCAGCGGGTACTGGCATGCCTGCGATAGAAGGTGGTCGGGATGGGGTGGCACTTGGTGAAGTTGTTCGTTGTAGTCTCGCTGAAGAATCTTCAGTTCGGGGGAGTGGTGGGGGTGGCATAGATCCCATAGAACCTATACGCTTTGGCCTTGAAGGGGACCGAGGTGGTATCGGTGGTACGGGCATTAACCGAGAGGTGGGTGACGACGGTTCTGAAGGCATTGACGCCGAGGTGGGCATGTGAATGGGATTTCCGAGAACAAGTGGGTTTGAAGGACGGGTCTGGTTTGGTGGAGAGCGAGGAGCGATCGAAAGCTGTCCGAAGTCTGATAAATCGACAAACACATCTTCATCTTCGTCCTCCTCATCGTGGTCTTGGCTGTGAAAATGAAAGGGAGTCCTTTCCACTTCCTGATATGGTGTCGGTGGCTGGATGGAGAGGATAGGCGGTGCCAGTAGAGCTGTGACCTGAGACTGAGTAATGGTAGAAGGGTGTGACTCGGCTGAGCCGTAGATGGAGCTCCCAGAGGCAGAATCCGGTGTTCCACTTCTCGGATACGCAACAATGTGATCCGAGGTTGGTGTCGCTTGAGGTTCCTGGGTACGCTTCATCAGTTCCTCAGCTGTTGACGGGCGATATTGACCCGGTGTCGTCGGCGAAGTCGCTAAAGAGCCGCCTGATTCCGATTTTGTCGTCGGACTTCGAGGTGGTGTCTCTAGTAGACCTGACCGTCTTTGATCTCTTACTCCGAATCCATTCGAAAGAGAAGTCGACATGACTGGTGCGGAGATTTCGCTCGTGGGTGGAGATACCAAACTGAATTGTTCGATTGATTTGAGGCTTTCTGGGTCGGAATGAGGTGGAGTCATTTGTTCGGTGATGCCGTATTCGGGGGACATGAACCCTGGTCGAGGTAGATATATTTGACCTTCGAGTGATATGGGGGCCTGGACTTGCCGAGGCGTCGATATTGGCCTTACCTCCTCCAGATCCTGCACTGCAGCCAACCTGACGACATTCTCCTCTTGAATTCTTCCCATCGGCATGATTCCATTCGCAAGATATTGTGAGCCAGCCGCACTGCTCCGTGAACTGAGTCTCCCACTGTTATCGCTCATTGATGATCGAGGGACTGCGGAAGAGCCACTTGCCTGTGAGCTAGATGCCGACGTCGGTTGTCTGGTACTTCGAGAAGCGTTCATCCGAGCTGTTGCTGCCTTGGCCGGCGCGGTCACGTCTTCCACCGAGAGTAAACGCGTGGAGCTGGAGCTCTTGCTTCGACTCGTGGATCTTTTTGAACCTTGTTGGAATTGAGATCGAGACTGCAGTAAAGATCCGTCTGCGAGCTGAGACGATTCCTCGTCGCCCTCCAAGATAGTCGAAGGTTGTCTCGATAATGGTACTGGCGGTGCTAAATCAACCGCTGAGAACACCTGTGCCTGCTCTTGCAGACTCATTGTACGTCTTTGACGCTCTGATTTCGTCATTGGGTTCGAGTGGCTGGTGGTAGTAGTGTGTCTCATAGATCCAGATGAACGGGTGCTGATAGGGGGCGACGGCGTACGAGAATGATCCTGAGACGAGGAGTGTAGATGCATAGGCGCAGGGGACAATCTCGATGGCATTTCTACCCCTTCATGATAACCGCTACTTTGCCTTTGTCTAGACGATGACGCTCCCACACCGAGATCGCTCATCGATATCTCCTTGGGTACCTTCTGCTTTTTCCTGCTTGCGCTGGGAACCGCAAGCAGACTCGAAGACGGCGCATGGCCATATCCAGCATCTCTTGCGCTCCACCCGTATCTATCACCAGCTAAATCAGATGGCTGTCGACTATTTCCTAAATATCCCACATCTGAAAAAGACGGTCCACCCGGTCGACGCTGCCCATTTCGGGTGAGATGGGGAGAGGCATACTGAGGCGGTGGTAGAGGCGTTGGGTATCCAGTATGTTCGTCGTACTGGTAAGCGGAGGACGAAGAGGACGTGTATGACCGGGAGGGCTTGCCGAAGCCGAGGAAACCCATGGTGATGGAATGAGAAAGGTCGCCAACGAGGCGGATTTGAATGCGACGGTGCTATCTCATGGATGGGAGTGGGATGGGTTGTGGATCGTATCAAATGGTTAGCATATGTCTCGATGTGGTTGCTGATTCCTAGTCAGTACTGTTGTTGTTTTTCATACGTATTTCGTTCTCGTTGTAGTCGTCGCCGTCGCCGTCGCCGTCTAACGACGTCCTTTTTCTTTTTCCCCCGGTCGCGAACGATCGGCGAAAGTTACAAGGTTTCAAGTTATGGGTACAAAGGCGCGCGCGCTTGATTTCGTGAGAAGGCCAGAGGATAGACTCAAGACGAACAGCTGCTTTCGAGGGCACGCAAAGGGTGACTGACAACGAGGAACTCGATTGGGAATGGATGGGTATATGGGAGGTGGGGGGGAATAAGATAATGATAATCCTGAAGTAATGGACCCCATAATAACCATAAATCAAACAACGAACACCGCAGTCTAAGTCTCACTCGAGATTGTCCTGTTATTCCCCCCCCCCCCCCCC
>JANGFI010001492.1:0-17189 GCA_025758705.1 Goffeauzyma gilvescens
GACCACCATCCATATACTCTACCCTGATCAACCATTGTCGCCCCTTCATTCAATTGTCCCCCCCCCCCCCTCCCCCCCATTCGCCCCGATTACCCCGCGATCACAGGCAGCCTCTTATCTACGCGCACCGAAGCCTCGACTCGGTTAATCAACCCCCCACGCCCCCTGTTTGAGCCAATCAAGTAAAGGTCCTCCCCTCCGTCCCCCCCGAGACTAACGGACGGAAAAGAGAGGAACAGATAGATCAATTGGATTACGACAGTGAGTAATCGTAGGACCCAGTACAGGTTCGGTCTTGAGTTATACGCTCACGATCTACAAGTGAAGAAGTCCATTGCTGATCCATTCGACAATTTTTTTTTTTACTTAACTATCGACCTTGATCCGGCCCCGCCCGCCCCACCCACCCCTATTTGGTCTCAATTACTTCGGCTACGACTGTCGTTCGATCTGCTCTTCCAGACTCAACCCCAACCGATTTCAAACAAAGAAAGCAAACAAAACGGCAAAAAAACAAAAAAAAATGCCTTCCTCCTCGACCCCCAAGGGCGTCTCTGTCGGTGCACTCCCGCAACAGACTGCCCAGCAGCTTCAGTCCACCATCCTCACTCCCGAGGCCCTCACCTTCCTCGCTACTCTGCACCGAACGTTCAACAAGACCCGCCTGGACCACTTGCAGGCTCGTGAAAAGGTTCAGGCCGACTTGGACTCGGGAAAAGTCAAGCTCCATTTCCCGAAAGAGACGGCCGATATTCGACGTGAACGAGGATGGCGATGTGCTCCCCCCGGACCCGGCTTGGAGGATCGACGAGTCGAGATCACAGGGCCAACGGATAGGAAGATGGTAATCAATGCGCTCAACTCGGGCGCCAAGACGTTCATGGCCGATTTCGAGGACTCAACCTCGCCTACGTTTGCTAACCTCGTTAATGGTCAATTGAACTTGTACGATGCCGTTCGACGACAGATCGACTTTGAGACCGGTGGTAAAAAGTACGCTCTTTCTTCCAACCCCGCCGTCCTTCTCGTTCGACCTCGTGGATGGCACCTCGACGAGCCCCGGGTCAAGGTGGACGGTGAAAACATGTCCGGATCCATGTTCGACTTTGGCCTTTACTTTTTCCATAACGCAAAGGAACTCGTCAAACGTGGACATGGTCCTTACTTCTACCTCCCCAAGATGGAGCACTACCTCGAAGCTCGATTGTGGAACGACATCTTCAACTTTTCAGCTAGTTACATCCAGTTCCCTCAGGGGTTGATCCGAGCCACCGTCTTGATCGAGACCATCCCGGCCGCGTTCCAGATGGAAGAAATCCTCTACGAGCTCCGAGATCACTCGGCAGGCTTGAACTGTGGTCGATGGGATTACATCTTCTCGTACGTCAAGAAACTTCGAGCTGACAAACGATACGTCCTTCCCGACCGAAACGACGTGACAATGACCGTCCCGTTCATGCAAGCTTACGTCAAACTTCTCATCAAGACGTGTCACAAGCGAAAGGTCGCCGCTATGGGTGGTATGTCCGCTCAAATCCCGATCAAGAACGATCCCGAAGCCAACACCAAGGCGATGAACAAGGTCAAGGCGGACAAATTGAGAGAAGTCACAGCAGGTCACGACGGAACTTGGGTTGCTCACCCTGCACTCGTCAAAATCGCACTCGACATCTTCAACGAGAAAATGCCAGGACCGAACCAGTACCACATCTTGCGAGAAGACGTCGAGGTCACCGAGGCTCAGTTGATCGACCCGTCCGTACCTGGCAAAATCACCGATAAAGGTGTTCGAGAGAACATCTCTGCTGCCCTCTCTTACTGTGCCGCTTGGATCTCCGGTAACGGTTGTGTTCCCATCAACTTCCTCATGGAAGACGCCGCGACAGCGGAGATCGCTCGAGTCCAACTGTGGCAGTGGTCGAAATACAGCAGCAAGACAGACTCAGGCAAGACCATCAGCGCTAAGCACCTGAAGCCCATCTTCGACGAGGAAGCCATCAACGTCGGCAAACTCGCCGGGATCTCTCAGGATCAGGTCAATATCGCAAAGGAGTACATGCTCTCCCAACTGAGTCAGAAATGGCCTAGCGATTTCTTGACGACCGATCTGTACAAGTATTTGGACAACCCCGCGTCCAGAACGCAAGCCAAGCTTTAAGCCTGAAGGGTCGGTCCACTTGCCTATACTACGTATGAGTGTGTCTCGTTATGGTTCGGGATGTGACATGTTTACTTTTCTCAAATCTGTCCATGTCGTGCGCGGTAGTCGGAAATATAAACAGACGGAGAACCAGTTAGTTGTATTACAAGAATGATGGATTTCCTAACAGATTCAAATGATATTGAAATTTTCCTAAACGATCGAGGGGGTCATGATGAATTTCTTGTATGACTTTGGGTGCATCTTCGTCAAACTATATGCTTTATGGTAACAAAAGAGAATCAATTGGGTGCAATGAGGAAAACGGAAAAAAAGAATGGATGATCACGGAACCTGACCAACTATGGCTACATCAAAGAGAAGCGTCGCGTGGGTGGCATGCAGTGGAAAAAGAGTTGGGAAACCCCCAACGTACAACCAAAAATGGGAATAGGATCAAGGCGACCTAATATCCGGCCGCCCTTGACTGCCGTGACTACCACGACTCCCGCGGCTACCTTGACTACCAAAAGAGCTCCTCCTTGCATGCGTAGCCGCAAGAGTAATATCATCTTGAGGAACAATTACTTCCTTGCCGTCCATTACGCGCACAAGCATACCATCGTCTCGGACCCAAGTGTGATTTGCATCAACTCCGAGACCTAGAGGCTGTTCAGGCGATGTTGCATAGATCAGAGCCGGATCTGGAGAAGACAATGAGCTACGACGACGATGTCGACCAATCTTCGCAGCTGGATGAAGAACTCTAGAAGCCTCCGGTGAAGAACTGACAGAACCCGAGTCAGAACCAGATGCTACAGCGCTCTCTAGGAAGTCCCGGTCAGGTCGGCGCGGGGAAGGTATCGGGGACGGGCCAGATTGCCATGAGGAAATGCGCTGCATGGGGGACGTCGGGCTCGTCACAGGAGATGACCGCAGCTCGTCGTCACTGTTCCTCTTGAATATGGAGAGCGGGGAAGTCTGAGCTGGAGGTAGTTCCTCTCCGAGACTAACTCTGTCAACATCACCACCCGGGATAGACCAGTTTGACGCCAAGAAATGTGCTGCACTTTCGAAAGAATCGTCACCGGTCGCAGGGGTTTCAATCTGATCAATGTGGGGGGTATCCCCAAAGTCGTTGTCCTCCTGAGCCATTTGTCTGCGGAAGGCATCTTCAGCAAAGTCGGCCGAGGTAAACGGATGTCGGTTGAATGTCGAAGGGGTAGTTCGCCGAGATTGAACGTGAGTAGAGGTCGATGCCGAGGGCTCAAACGGATCACCGAAGGGATCCTCCCCTGCATTATCTCCGGGGGCAGAAGCAAACTCCCCCCATGCATCATCATCGTCTCCATCACTGAACCCTTGATGACCAGCGCCGTTGAAAGAATCTCCAAAGGCTTCCGGCCGCCTCTTGTTGGCACCAGTGACAGGGAACATGTGAGGCGATCCAGTACTGTCGTCACTGTCTTCGTCCGAGGACGCAGTCCGCCCGTGTGCCTCATGCATGAGGTAGCGTGAGAACTGTTGGTGAGGTCAGATGGTCAGTAATACATCGCTGCAAGACCAGAAGGATTGCATCCGGACTTACCTCATTCGGCCTTGCTCCTGCTTCCTCTCCCTCCGCGGAACCAAAGCCAAAGCTGCTGTTAAATGCATGGCCTGAAGACATAGCACGAGTGAGGGGCTGCCCAGCGAGAGCTTCCGAGATTTCCTCTCCTTCTTCCTCGTCGCTGCTATCACTCTCATCTTCACCTCCAAGACCATTCGCAAATGTGCCAGACTGTGAAATAAGAGGGCGTCCACCTCCAAGAGGTTTCGAGTCTCGAGCACGAGCATCAGCAAACGCGCCGTTCTCAAAAGCCTCCCACTCCGATGCAATGTATGAATCGTCAATCTCGGCAAGGACTTCTGGCGGACACCGATGCAGGAATTTGACGACCTCGTCGGCAATAAGCATCAAGTGACCCATGTGAGGCATACGCATGCCCTTCTTTCGAGCCTCGATAGCGTCATCCGCTCTTTGTGCGTCCAGGATCCTCTCCACAATATGTGCCTCATTGAACAGGGCAACAACGAGATCTCGATTATAGCCAGGTCCGATGCGACCGTTCAGAAGTTGCTGTACGACATCATAGACGACGTTGTGAAGGAAGTTGTTGTTCGGGAAATCGAAAAACAGATCAATTACAGTTGGCAAGACGCCAGTCTGAATAAAGGCTTGTTTCAACGAGCTGCCCAGTGATACGGTTGATGATGCCGGTGTTTCAGATATTTCAGATGTTGGGAGAGGAATGTCCTGGTCTTGCGGAAGGTCGATTGATGGGGGTACCGATATTTCCGAAGTAGGGAGGAGGACATCCTGGTCCTGTTCAAGGTCGATTGATTTTGCAGATGCAACCGCGATATTACTGACTGATCCCATTTCAGAAACGTCTGAACTTGTGGTTGGCTGTTCGCCGGCGATAGCCCGGATCCTTGGGTTGTGTGTCATAACGTCTCGAAGTCTCTCCTCATCCGCTTCGCAGGGCGGCGGGGGCACCTCATCAGACTCCGTCAACTTGGGGGAGAGGGGCGCCATTACCCGTGGCGTGTGTTCATCAGTTTCCCCAACAGCTTTAGTTGGATCGTGCTGCGCGGTTTCTTCGTGCTTGGGCTCGGCCGTTTCTTCGCTGAAGTTATCATTCTCGAGGGCAGCACCAAGGGCTTCGAGGCCGTTGAGACCACCCGTAAGCAGACCATCGTTAGAGTAGTTCGGGCCATCGCCCGGTAGACGATTCAAGATTGTCATATTTGAGCAATGCAGCAGCTCCGCGTAAAGTTCGATGATCCTGAATCTTTCCACCGTCAGTGGCTCTGGTACATTTGGCGTTCTGGCAATGGATATCGACCTCGGATTCTTGATGATCTCTTGCAACTTGGGCATCGAATTGACGAACCGTTCCAGTAACAACCCGAGATGCACAATACCCATCTGACGGGAACTCTCTGCCATGACATTCTCTAGGTGTTCGGTATCTGCCCGATTCTGCTCCTCATCGCTCCCAGTATCATCCGCGATATCTCGACCATGCTCAACCATCCGCTTCTGTTGAGCAGATATGAGCCTGTTACGCAAGGTATGGAATAGATGGGGCTCAGAGTAGTCTGAATTGTTTTTTCTGATCAACTCGATGACGATCGTGATCGAGTTAGTCATTGATGACGTCAGTGATGCGATGGAGGGAAGCGGGATAACAGCGTTTGGATCGAATGAGTAAGGTTTGGAGTCTTCCCCTGTCTCGGGTCGGTCGAGGAGAGAATTGCCGGCCTGCAAGTCGGTAAAGATGTAAGATATCAAGGTATCGGAACATTCTTGTCCCACCAGTTCTCGAGCAAGTATATTGTCCCGATGTCCTGGCGGCCTAGGCTCCCCGTTTGCGTCCACTCCGTTATTAGCGCCACCTTCTCCTTCACCAATACCGCCTAATTGTTCATCTGCATTTCCCCCTTGAGGATTGAAAGGCGTCAATGCAGACAGTGATATGATTGACTTGATGAGGTCGCATATGAGAGCCTGTGTCACGGGAGTCTCGTAGGGGGATAATTGGTCAAGGAGTCGCGCAGCTAATCGTTCGCCGGAGAGCCACTCAATTGTCCCAGTGACGCCTTGTTCCTCGGATGCTACGATTCGGAGCAACATGTCCTGAATTGCGGGACTGTCGATCCGGTCCATAATTCGCTCGATGGCGTTAGGAGTGGATTTGATGAAAGCGATCATCTTTCAAGGTCATCATGGATATCAGCGACTCTCAGTTCTGTGGTTTCGAACGGCAGAAGGAACAGAACAACCGGCAACGGCTTCTGGATACAGAAACTCACTTCGGGTCCGCGCTTATTGAGCAACAGCGTGTTGATCCTCATCCAGTGGCCTCTAATCTCCTCCAACCTCTTTCCATCATTTTCCACCTGTTCAGTCACATCCTGCTCCATCAGACTATTCAAATCCGCTCTTCTTTGTCTCTCTCGGTTGTCCACTTCGCCGCCCGACACTTCATGTCTGGCTCCTCCTTCCACGGGGTGACCGCGCCCATTGTGCCGATTCGCCGTATTCGCATATAGAAGACCATGTTGATCAGGTACGACCCTATTCCAGAAAACTGTCATTAGACTGTCCAGATTGTCCAGAAGACCCTCAGTAATACTCCACACATCAGAACACAGGATCTCGGTCGCGATCTGCGGGTATCGTGCTCGTTTGGCTTCACCCGCTGAGTCAGGGATAAACGAGGTGTTGTTCTTACTTTCAGAACTTTTCGGCTGGCTGGATTGTGATAATTGATATAGGCTTTCACCCTTAAGGCGGGCTGAAACGTCTGCTTCCGACCGTTGGTTCTGCTTCTCCGAGGCCGGGTCGACGACTGATTTAGTTCCATCCGGACCGATAATAGTCTCCGTCTTGATCTCCTTCAAGTCAGCATCCCCAATGGCCTCCATTCTAATTCTTGAATCTCGCTGCTTCTCCAAGAGAGCGAGCTTTTCCTCAGCTTCTCTCAACCTTTGATGAGCTCGTTCATCAATCTCCTCCAAGCCATACGTCACCCAACTTAACAGACTTCGCAAGCTGTCTTTCGTAGCCAAGAACCGCATAAGTTTCTCATTTCGACTTTTCACCTCGGACAATAAGTCGGCTTCGTCCAGTAATTCTTCGATGCTGGGCGGTCCAAGGTGTGCACCACTACTACTTCCATCAGCTCCACCAGAGCCCACACCGGGGCTAGAATGACCATCGCTCCCAGTGGTCCCCGTGATAGTAGGGGAATTTGGCCCAGAAAGTGATCCGATCGGCGAAGAGTGGACATCATCGCCTTCAATTGACGACTGTGTATGCGGGTGTTCTGGGTGGGAAGAAGAGTTTTCGGAAGGATACTGCTTTGAAGGTAATTGAGAAGAGGAAGAAGAGGATGGGGAAGAAGGTGTCGAAATGGATATTCGAGCGAGAAGGGAATCCAACGACGAGGTCGAGTCACCGATTCCGTAGTTCCAGAACATGATGAGCAAGGTCCCTTTTATTTAAGTACCGACCCTAGTCGTAGCGACTGGATGAAGGCAAGTTTGAGTGGAGTGAAAAAGGAAATGGGCAGGATTTGGAAGAAAGGGTGGATTTTCAAGCTTTCCGGTTTCCTGTTGGCTCTGTCAAGAGTAAAGAACCTAATTTGAGTTTGCTTCGTCTTCCATCAATGCTTCCTTTCTGTCCCTTGTTCTTGTTCCGCTGCGGTCTATTGGTCTCTACTTGATTTCTTCCCCTTTTGCACCAAGTCACCTCTTGGGTGAAGCCTTGTTGGTTAAAAGTCGTTGTTCTCCTGCTTCCTAAAGGATCTGAGTAAGAACGAAAATAAGGAAGTCGAAACACGAAGAATGGGGAAGCAGATTACCGTCACTGGAGGTTTTCTTGATGATGTTCGTGGCTGACTTTAAGCTCGAGGGGATGAACAAATCGATCGGCAAAAAAAAAAGGAAGGGTGATATCGGAGGGTCGTTATCGTTATGGGAAAGATCAAATCCTACTGGGTATGGGATTGTGATTTAAGATAAAGTGACTACGGGAAGAATCAAGAGATAAGTAACCGTGTACAAGCTCGTAAACTGGAAATCACCCGAGCTTAACTATTGGCACTTGGGCGGCCTTTCCGGTCGTCTCCCCTGCAGATGCGAGTCCGAGGTGGGCCCCAAGTTGACAAGCCACCCCCAGGAGAAGCGATGGAAAGCCTGGGACAAAGTAGAACTGTGTGTTTGCCACGTCATACAGTCTATGAGGGGGAAACGGATGGAGGTGATGTGAAATGGAAGATGCATCCGCGGTGTTGCATTAGTATCCATCCCTTGATTGGCCATGCAGTCATTGTCGTAGCTCGCAAAGGTAGGCAGGGAGAGCATCAGCTTCAATCATGCAATTACCTCCCCTCCCCCCCCCCACCTTTTCCTCTTTCAAATATACAGAGATATTACCACCGTGTCTAGATATGGTGGTTTTATTTCTGTCTTTTTGGGTACATGGCACTTTTGGGCTAATACTCTGGCAAATGCACAGGGATTGCAGTGCATTGTTCCGTGGCACTTGCACTACTTGACAGGATAGACATCCGGATGAGTGATCTTGACTTTTACGCAGAAGCTCGTTCCGACTAATGGTTCTGATATTCTTTTCACGGTATTCCTTGTGAGAGACTGGCACTTATCCCGTGCGGAGATGCTTTTACCTAGAGGTACTTAATTGAATTATGCAATTTCGTAAGTGACATGTCCTTTTCCCATCCCCGTAAACAGACCCATATTTCACCTCTTGATCAAACGTACAACGTGAAGCATCTCCCTGCCGGCGCGACGTTTCAAAACGATTGAGCCATCGAACCCATGTGCGCTTAACCTCGTAATGATACCCTGTGGATCGTTTTGAGAGACGGCAACGAGGTAGAATCGGCCGTTTGGTGCCATTATGCCCTGTGTGTGACATGGATGACGAGCGATAAGTTTTTGTAACTAAAGACACGCTTTTTAAAAGGCAGATTTCAGAAGTGGTATAGGAGACTTACCGGTAACACCTCCAGTAAGCGATCTGTAACGTTCATTCCAGACGCTCCTCCTGCCCATGTCGCGCCGATACCACCTTCCATTTGGGTTTGTTCCAGTCTGAAAGCGTGCCGAATTGGTCAGCATGTCTCCACGGGTTTCCCTTCCAGCCGGAGACCGAAAGACCACTCACTCTAGCTCCTCGGTCGGTACGTATGGTGGATTGAATACGAGGACGTCTACTATAGGCTTGTTGCCGGTAAGGCGTAGGCCTGACAGCAGGTCCGAGCGAACGATGTCGAGGGAGACCTACAAAAGTAATGTGGTACATTAGCTGTTGGAAATAGCTTCGACAGGAACGCAGCCAGGGAGGACCCACACTATTCAGCTTCGCTGTCGCTTCCGTCGTGACACAAGCTTCTGGATTCAGATCCACCGCCAATGACAGCGCTGTCGGCCGTTGTCCATCACCTTCTAGCAGTTTGGCAAGGAAACTAGATACTACTCCTGAACCGGGGCCGATCTCCACCACAAAGGCAGCTTTCAGAGCTATCAGCTCGAGAGCATCTTTCTCGAGAGCGTCGAGAAGAATGAATGTATCCTCTGCGAAAAAAGGATTGTGTCAGGTATGGTAATTTGGCAGAGAATTTCATTCCGAGAAACACATACCAGCAGGTTCGTAAACCGAGTCGGGGAGATCTCGATAGTCTGGTGTCGGAAGGGATATTTTTTTGACTGGAGGGGTTGGGTCACGGATTTCAACTGGCTCTGGGAGTGGTTGTTCGTTCGCTATTGGTTCTGGACTACTCTCGATATCCACAAGTGCGCGACCTGGACCGATGGCATTCGCGGCAACGTGATCTGAACGGAGATTGTCCGCGGTAGCGTGACTTGGAACGATGTTGATCGTCGCGGCGTGGCTTGGCCCGATGTCCTCGCCACTGTGGTCGCCAACCAGTTGATAGTCGGATCGATCGTGGCTAGAGAGCATGGATGAGGCAGTCATTCTCAAGCTTCTGACCATGCCTCTTGAATTAACGCGCTTGGAGGCGAATCCTAGAGGGGGAGGAGAGGTATAGAGGCATTAGAACCGTGACGGATCTTCTTTTGCGTTACGGACACTCACCTTCATGGGGGATCTGGTGAAGTTCCCGATAATCCACACCTAGTGCATCACCTCGTGTCCAAAAGTCTTCGCAGTTCTGTGGAAAAAATAGGGAAAATTAGCTCCGATTATAGATTCCTTGCGCATAAAGTCGTTCCAACTCACACCAACGATACCGATGTTGAAAGGATTCGATCCTCCACCTGATTGACGAAGACCCTGGATGGCTCGTCCTTTCGTGAAACGGTCCAATCCCAACAATTGCAGCATCGGACCGTTTGTGCACATGTTTAATGTCGTCGTACAGAATTTGCCAACAACGCCGAATCGATGATGGTGCTGGCCTCCGTGACGATGGGAGTGACCGGGACTTTGTCCGCCACCAAACGCCTGCTGGGACACAAGACCAGCTTGAGTAACAGGCAGCATCCCAACGCCTTCGGCATCTCCTCCCACATTGTCGATCTCGATCTCTCCAATCTCGTCTGCTCCTGACGGGCCGGGTCCTGCACCCAGGACGCTCAGTTGACCAGATGCCTGTCCCGGCCCAACCGATCTGGATGACATGAGTTTTGAGACCGCCCCGTTCTGATCTCGGAGACTGCTGCCCCCTCGACCACCCATGAATCCAAATCGGCCGAGGTTGCTGACCTCGAGTGTGGTCATCTGGCGGCAGACTTGCATGACTTGTGTAACTAGCAAAATCATGGTCCATGTCAATTGGAGCGAAGCCCAGAATGTGACCGCAAGAAGGAAAGGAAATGCAGTTGAAGCGGCACATAAGGTCGGGGCGACATTGCAGATTGATGGGTAAGTTGTAGGTTCGGGAGTTCCAACAGGTTCGACGTTTTCTGTGACGTATGTTCCTACCAGGATATCGAAAAATATAATTGCAGCGACCATCGAGCCGACGAATAGCAAAAATTGAGGATGGTTGTTGAATCCAACACAATTCCAGATCCAAGGGCAGTGATGATCAAATCGGCCGGTACACCTATTACACAGCCGACAGTGCTTCGCTCTCAATGGTTTCCTGTTCATACAGTTGATGCAAAAGATGGTACCGTTCAAATTCCCTGATGCCGTCAAATCCTCGATCAGCTCTTTCAATTCGTCTTCGTTTTCCAAACGTCTGGTGTAACCTGGATCAGTCCGAATAGCTTTGTAGAAATTGTAGCCGCACATCGTGAAGGCGACCGCGAATGCTAATTGTAGGAATGGTCTTCCTAACGCCCCCGGAAGAAGGTAGATGATCCAGCAGTAGGCGACCCAGATGAAGCTACCGGTGATGATCGCAACGTAATAAGGTGACCCGGTGACCGTGTCACCGAATCCTTTGGACCCAAGCAAGAATCGAGTGAGGAAGTGGTGCATACCGAAGAAAAGGGCGAGAGAGAGGGGAATGGATGTGTATATGGGAAATGAGGCGAAGGTTGAGAAGATAAGGAAGAGAAAGATGGCAGGGCCTGCGAATATTGCGTATTGTATTTGTTTCTGTGTCGGTGCAAAGTATGAATTGGGACGCAGTCAGCCTCGGCGGTTTTGGGGGAGGGGGGGGGGAGGGAGGATGCCTGCTCATCAAGAGAGCCCAAAAGGGGAAAAACAAGGATTTTCAAGCTCACCGAACTGAGCAGTCTCTCCTTCGGACGTCCATTCACATCCCATCCATGATCTTCCAAAGCCAACCTATACGGTTCGAGCGCCTTCAGTTCCTTGGCCATATCCTTTGCCGTCTTTCCATTCTCTTCTTGAGCCCACACATCAGCTCCAGCATCCAGTAACCGTTTAACGCATGCTCTGGATCCCTTGACGGCAGCCCAATGCAATGGTGTCAATTGAGCGTTGTCCATAGCAGCTACGGACGCTCCGTGTCGAAGCAACAGGTCGACGGATATGGCGTCTCCTTGCCATGCTGCCCACATTAGCGCTGTATGCCCATCAGAATCTCTTTCGTCGACCGCGATCGGTTGTTGCAAGACGTACAATAGTGCCATGACGACTGAGGAGTGGGTGACGAGGTGTAGTGTGTTGAATCCTTGACAATCACGAATGTTAGGATCGGCTGAATGTTTAAGTAACAGATGAAGGACGTAGAGGTGCCCGTTACGAGCAGCCCATTGTAGTGGTGTTGCTCTCAGTTCACCGCCGATCGCATCGACCTCAGCACCATGGTCTAGTAGCCATTGACAAGTTCCGATCTGGGCATTTATAGCCGCCCAATGAAGAGGCGTAACATCAGTCCCATCCCTCTGGTTCACATCACAATCACCTTCCGCCCACAGTCGCTCGAGAGCTGATATATCACCGGCCTGACAGAGCTCATGGACGGTCGGGGGTCGATAATCGTGAGCGGCGGGTTCGTAATGGGTTTGCGTACTAAAGTCTCGTCCTACGCCTGAGCCTTGACCGAGGGCATTGTCGGTGGAGATCGAGGGTGTCGCAGCAGCGACCGCTGACACTGGGGCAAAGCCGGCCGGGTTGGGAAAAGAAGAAGTCATCCTAATGATGGCTCGTGGAGTGATGCTAAAGGGGGGAATTCGGAACGGAGGCAAGAATGTGATGATACAAGGGACCGTTATTATCCCTTAGCGCATCCGAATCTATCGACGAGTCTTTTCCCCCTTTTTTTTCTTTCTGTTTCGGCCGGCCAGTCGATTTCGACAGTCAAATTCCAAGTCTAGTTACGGAGATGGCAGACGGGATCTCACGTCCTTCATCAGGTCAGAAGTCAACACAAGCAGAACGCCTTCACTCGTTTTGATGGCGTTAAAAAAAGGACCCAGCAAAGTATAATTCCGGATAAGACGGCCACATTTAATGGTTGCTCTCTCTGCGCAGCGAGGGGGAAGATGTTCCGGGGGTCGTAGATCGCGCGGGAGGTTTGATGAGTCAGCTCCCAGCCGGCAATTCTGTTCGTGTAAAGAACGGTCACCGGAGCCGAAACGAGCCACATACACGTCATTTTTCCTTCGCTCAGGTCCCCCGCCTTTCCCCCCTTTCCCCCATTGCTAGAAGCCGGATGCAGGCGGGTATGGCACGTGAAAGGTTCCAGTCACTCCTCCCCGATCAGATGATCTAGGCATACTAGGTCCAAGGAGTTGCTGCCGATAGATTACTCACCCACTAACGATGTGCCCTCGAACATCGAATGGGGTCGTACTCTGTGGTAAAATAGTGGGGGTCACTTTCAATTGAATCATCTTTGGTGGTCTTGATATTTGTTAAAAACGGACAAACACATCACAGGATCCCACTCCCAACAACATGCGTTCGACCATGTCTACAGGACGACTGCAACCGCTGCTCGCTCGGGCCCGTCCTCGAACGACCATCACCCTGACTCATCCGCCATTCACTTCCCTGCCCTTAACCCGTCACATACACGCCAGTGATCGCTACCACGCTGAGAAGGAAGATGGCGGTCGATATGTATACCGTCCTCCGACCTCATCTTATGTTTCCCCGGCTGCCTCCAATGCCGCATCATCATCTTCTACCTCTAATCGGGCTGAAAGCTCGCCGCCCTCCCCCCTCTACTCTTCTTCGGGTGTGCCTTCTGACTCGCACCCAATGCCAGATTCGATGCCTCGAGAAGATTATGCCACACCGGCCGTTTATTCTCTCTCCCTCCTCGGTCGGATTGTCAAGTATGTCGTCTACGGTACCGTTGGCCTTGCTGTTATAACCCTCGCAGGTGTTGAAGGAGCTCATCAATACGTGGAGAGGGTCAGTTTAGGTGCACCGAGTCACTTGAGCGAGGAATACGAATTCCTTCTCGAGGGGACGCACGATGGAGACTTAGGATCGAGTGCAAGAGCAGGAGACGATGAGATGGATTATGTTCGATCTCCACAGGACTACTACTCTTGGGCTGAAGAAAATGAAGCCTGGACTGGAGGTAGTGCGGGTGGTACCTCACCTTTACTTGGGATCACGGCTCGCCATTCTCTTCGATCGGCTTGGATCGCTCAAGTCCTCGGAACAGGTAGCACCATGTCATCGATCGGTAAGGAAGGCAACATTGGTTCTGGACCGGCAGCAAACATGGGAAAAGGTATGAAAGGTGCTATCGGCGCCAACGCGGGTGGGGTACAGAGCCACACCCTGAACACAATAGATACCGGTTATGAGTTGGCAGAGGCATACATTGCTCAGGCTATCGAAAAGGCCCGAAAGGCAAATAGTGGAGGATCAAACCCGACCATCATCTTCCCTGATCAATTGTCCGTGATCAGGTCGATCACACCATCATCTGAAAGCTCCAGTCCAGTGGCCGCTCACAGAGAAGGACGCGAACCGTCAACGAAGCAGCAGATAAAGGCTCGACGAGTCGGCTGGGATCTTCTAATCCGACATGCTGAAATCCTCGAACGGATGGGTACATATTCTAGTCTAGTCCGCAGTGTGGACAACTACGAACGAGTCCTACGAGCACTCGTCGACGCTACCCCGAGGGTGACATATTCTGCCGAGGTCGGATCGACGAAATTAACCCGACGACAATTTGCACGCGATGTCAGAGAGGCTGAGATCTTGAGACTGGCTAGGAAAGTCGGAGATGTCAGTTCTCGTATGGGCGACTTAGATCGGGCTAGGGAGTGGTGGCTCTGGGGTCTCGGTCGCGGTGGAATCGACGTGTCGGCAGTTGCGGGCAAGATCGATCTGGCGGAACAAGGTTCGGTCACTGCAGTAAATGGCAAAAACACAACTGGTTGGGGATCTAAATGGTTTTCATCGAGCAAGAAAGAGAACGCCGTGGCGGCACCAGTCCGAGCTGTTATGGTCAACGATGCTACCTCGAGCGTTGGCACTCCTGCATGGGCATCCCACGCGATCGCACCGATCAAAACTCGTGCGCTGGTCTCTCTTCTCGACTCATACTCTACCCATTCCGCTCTATCCGGTGACCTCTCTGCTGCGAACACGTACCAAACGCAAGCTCTGGCACTGATTGATTCGGATCAGTCACTTGCCCGGTCAGCAACATCCCAGCCACAACGTCTTCATCGAGCCTGGTTGATGAATAGGAAAGCGTTGTTGACTCTTCATTCGGCTGAAGTTAATTTCGCCCTTCGCCAGGACGTGGACAGTGCTCTTGGCAGCTTAGCGAAAGCTACCAGTCTTGCCGAGAACGTTGTTTCGACTCTAACGGGTGTCCAAGGTCTTGCAGAGGATCGACACCTTCCCGTGCAGACAGTTATGCTTTCCACCGCTTTTGGTGAAGGTCAATCGAGGAATGAACTGCGGCACCCATCCCAACAACTTCTTCGGGATACTCAGCGAGCCAACGCGGAGGGCTGGAACTTATCCGGGCTGTTGTATGAGCGGCAAGCTTCAAAAACCTCTCCAACGTCTTCAGCAGCTGTCGTCAACCAAGAAATACTAGAACATGCCCTTGATTGCTTTGAGAAAGCGATGGGCTGGGGCAAAATCTCGGATGGAGAAGATGTTAGAGGTCAACATGATATCCATGCAGGCGAAGAGCCGACGGGACTGATGATTGGAACGAAGCAAGAGTATTGGAAGAACTTTGCGAGGCTCAAGACGAAATTGGAGCAAGGGTTGAGGTTGGCGTGAAGTGGAGACCGAAAGAAATCGACCCCGAATGGAACATAATTCGCTTTGGGTAATTGACGTAGGAAGTTATGTCATTCTCATTTTATCCCTTGTCTCATTGCCAGTCGTTCCGGCTCAACCGGAATAGATCTTGCTGTTTGAGATTTTAAATGTGTTGAGGCTTTCATAGTACATTGTTTAGGCATGAGGTGAAGAGAAAAAGGGAGGTAGACAAAAAATAAAGGCAAACAGCCTGATCAAGAATGTGAGACGTGGGCTGACCGAACTCCAAGGTGGCAACCAAAAAAAAGAGATGTGTTGAATAAAACAGTGTAGAAAATCGAAAAGAATTACAGGTCGAAAAAAAAAGATGGCGAAGGAAGGAAGGGTTGGGGACGTTTAACAAGAACGAGAAAGAAAGAAAAAGGTCGGAAGTCCAGTCTTGATATTTATCTGTTCACTTGCGAAAAAAAAACAGGAACTTGCTGGATGACTAATGGCCATTGTGCTTAGCAGCTGTCGAATTCTTGAAAGCAGCTTGGTCTGCAGGCTTGCCTTGAGGATATTTTTGCTGGTAGTTGAGTTCTCGACGGAAAAGCACTGTATTTAAAATTTGCAGCCAAGTCCAGTGGTCAGTATGCAATATCTGAATCCAAACGTCCAGTTGAAGATGATAGGCCATCGCGCAGACGAGTCACAAAACCGGAGAGAAGGCAGGAGGAGGCAAAACTCACGAATATGCGGTTCCGGTGCATGCACCTCGAAATGTTCCCATCCCAGACTCTGTGTGATCCCAATACCTCGCCATTCTTGCTCGGTCAGTATGCGGAGCAGACCGGCATCGTTGTCTGAAAAATACGACTTAGGAAGCATTTTGAGCATCTGTTTGGGAAGAATGACGTGACGGTATTCAAAGTTGTCATCGTTGTACTTGTCCGAGTAGATGATACTATCGGACGGGTAGAGTCAAATTTGGAGAAGGTGGAAAACAAAAGCAGAAAGAGGTTGGATCAGTATACGCGATCATTGACAGAAGATGGAGCTTCCAACAAGGAAGTCCTCTGAACTTTTTAATCTGTTGAGTCATCCCTCAGATTATCATCGATGGCTTCTCAGCACGGATTGTGTGTGTGTGTGTGTGTGTATTCTTCTTTTCATCTGAGTCACTGAATAGCCCTCAGCAAGGCCAGAGACGGCTTTCTGTTTTCAATCAGGAGAAAAGACCACCTTTGTCCTCAACTGATCAGACTTGCTGAGAACCTGATCAAATGAGGAAACGACGTTCCGTTCCCCTTCGACAGGATACCACAATCACAATCACAAACAACAAGTGCTCATTCTGATCGAGGACACGCCGGTCCCAAAATGCGCAAAAACTCACCGGTCTGCCAATTCCTCAAACGTGTGATTCGCCATCTTGTTCCTTGGAATTTATCTATGCCTCTATCTCTTTTTAAGTTTCCTTCGCGCTGAAGTTGATTATCCGAAATTTGATAATACCTGGTGATGGTTCTAGGGGCTGGTTCTGGGATTTTCCAACGAAGTTGTCTCGTCGTTGAGACCCGGGTCAATTCGACTTCGAAATCGAACTCGTCTCGAAAAAAAATCAAAGAAGACGCGGCGGCGTTTTCGGGATTGAAAAACGGTGGGATTCACCGGCTTTACTTAATGGCGATGACTTGAATATGTGTAGATATAGGAGATAGAATGCACGAAAGAAGGGAGGTAGTCTCACTGGGTTCACAACACAATTATCAGGGTGTTTGCTTTCACCCTCTCATTCATGGGAACAATCCTTGCGGAGAATGTCGCTGGTGCTGAACTTCGTGGGGGAAGAAGGGG
>JANGFI010001493.1:0-17212 GCA_025758705.1 Goffeauzyma gilvescens
GGGAGGGCAAGCAATTTGGACTTGTCAGTAAGGTAGGGGGGGGGGGGGCGTCTCAAGTGGAGGAGATCGGGCAAACTTACCAATATCGCCTCTGCTCAGGCTCTCACTCATTCTCTGTCCTCTCATACCCAGAGACGTCCTCTTCGACGCCTCCTTGCGCATCTGCTGATTTCTCTTCATCTGAGGTGTATCACCTATCTGAAGTGGCACAACACTCTCGCTCATTCCTTCACCCAACATATTACGCCCGTGTACACTTGACACACGTCGTGAACGCGCCGAGGGGGCAGGCGTCGTGTAGACGCTCAGGGTCGCGTTTCGAGGAGGGGTATCAGGTTTTTCGAGACCGACCTTGGGTTTCGGAGCGGAAGAGAAGAGGAAGTCGAGAAGGGGTAGGGAGGATTTCTATGAGAGGTAAACCAGAGTACAAAAGTCAGACGTGTTCAGTAAAGGTCTCAAAGTCCGCACGAGGTTTGTATTGTGTCTGAACTCACCTTGCTGGTCGTACCGTTTGGTAACGCGTTGTCATTCACCATATCTTGCCATCTTCCTCGCTCGGCACCCAACTCGGCATCCAGGGAGACATCTTCCAGACCACCAACTGCGTCTGCTGGTGCTAATCTATCCGCAGCTTTTCGATTCGTCGTCGGATGTGGTGGCGGGGATGGTATAAGATCGTCGTCGTCAATCATGGCTCGGACTGAAGAGCGCTTTCGGGCCGTTCGGAGTTCTGAGGGTGGTGGTGGTGGTGGTTGGGGAGGCTGACCCGAGGATTCGTGAGAGGTATCGTCCCGTGGAAGAGGTCCCGGATTGAAGGAGGCTATAGGAAAGGGGGCAGACATGAGCGCATGACACAGGTGACGAGAACAATCGCGGTCATTGTGAACTTACAAAGTTTTGTGTTCTTGCTAGATGTGGCGGCGGTCTTGATAACGCAAGCACGATTGTCAGACATTGCACGATCGTTCGCATTCCACTGACTCGAAGAACTCACCGGACCGGTCTTCTGTCTCTTGGAATCGATCCTTCCCTGCTGGGAGCCTCCTGCTCCGTTATCCATCATATCCACTCCCTCTGTCGATCGTCTTTTCACACCCCCGTTGACTTGTCTAATTTCGTTTGATGGTGAGTTGGACGCGTTGGAAGAACCTCCTGACAATCGGTTGGAAATCCGTCGTGCAGCAGTGGCCATGCTTTGGATTGAGATGAGACGTTGTGTCGCCCAACAACACTTTCAAGGTGTGTTTGTCCAACTACGTTCTATAGGTCGACTTTGCTTGTCAGGTGATGTGAGACGGTGGATGGAGAGAGTCGGGGATGGGTAATGGGTAATGAAACTGAACGTATTCGAATTGATGTTGTTGCTGATCTTAGTGGGGCTAGCGCTTTATCTGACCCTAAAAATGCTTTCTATTTGAAATCCTTGTTTTGTCTTGTTTTGACATGCGAGTTCCAAGTCGTCAAACGAACGGCGCCTAATCTGCACGGAATTCGGGCACACACGGGGGGGGGGGNNCGGGGGAGGAGGGGGGGCGGGCGGGGGGGGGGGGGGGGGGGGTCGGTAATCGACTCAAAGACCCATACGAAGGGAAGACAACATGTGAGAGTGAACGATCTGACCAGGTGGTGGTATTTTGCCAAGGTGGAGTGGTTCTGCGGACATGAGATGACGGATGGTGATGATGATGATCTTCTTCCATCATATCTCCCTTCCCCCCCTCCCGCCGTTCCTGTTGTCGCCGCCTTCTCTCTCTTTCTCCCCGTCGTCACCCCCCACCCCTTCGCCCGTTTCCAGTTGTTTTGATTTTCGTTCAAGCGATGGATTGAGTGGGGGCAGGCAGCGCGCGGGCAAAAGAAGGGGGGGAGGGGGGGGGGGTGGGACGCGTTCAAAGAGTGGGTGTTATTCACGGCTAGTCAAATATCAGGCTGGGGCTGGGGGGGGGGGGGGAGGGTTGGGCCATGCGCGGCATATTTCGCATCATCCAAGGAAGGGAGGGGATATGATATATATTGTTATCATCATCCAGCAACCCATATGGTGTCAGTACGGTACTTGGGGATCATTAGCAGGGTTCCTATTCGTGTATAGGAGATAAAATGCATGGTTCTCAACACGAGAAAGATTACACCATCGCGCGCGAGAGAAGGGGCAAGGCAGGGGGAAGGACATGGAAGGGAAACCCCCGTGCAGCTCGTGCATGATGCCTCGTTGCGAATCCGTTCCGCCGCCTTTCAAAGGACCTGCAAATGGAACCAGCTTGGGGGGAACCATTGCAAGACTGTACATGTCCATTTTAATCATTTTGTTAAAGAATGCCTGTATCGCCGTACAAGACGAAACAACAGCAAGAACGAAGGGGCTGATGCGTGGTTGCAGAACAGCAAATAGTTCTAGTATCGCCTCGAACTTCTGCCTGTCTCGTACCTGGCCATTTCTCTCCTGGTGCGTCTGGAAAGGACAAAAGGAAGGCGGCACGTTTATCAGCATACTAAAAGGAAAGAAGAGAAATTGAATTCCCCAAGAATGGGCAGGCTCACCTTGCATTCCGTCCTCCATCTTCCCTCTCCTTCCTCTCAATCTCTTCCACCGTCATGTTGATGAGCAACGGTGCAAACTGGTCACCACCCGGGTACTCTCTCCAGATCCCACGTAATTTCTTAGGTCCGTACGTCTGCTCATAGCACCCACTTCCCGTCTTGAGAAATCCTCGTTCCCATGCCTCACGTTTATGACGGAGGATTTCTTCATGGATCGCATGAGAGATGAGCGGCTTCGCTTCACCCGTTAATCCAAGGTCGGCACAGTATGACTCGGTAAAGGCTTCCGGTGTAAGCGTAGAGCCGAGGTCCCATTCGAATCGGTCTCGAAGAGTGCAGGTCGAGATCTGGAGTTCAAGCTGGCGACGTTCAGAGAGCATCAGCAACATACGTTGTGTCTGTTCAACGCCGAAAACGAAGAGGAGGAAGCACCGGGTATTCCACTTACATTGATCATCACCCGACAATCCAAATCTGCCTCTCTTTCTTTCACTTGTCTCTTTGTCATCTTTGCCCTTCTCTCTCGTTTTCTTTCCCTCTGAGCTTCGTCGTCCTCATCATCACTAATCAACTCGATATCCTCCCGGAGCCGCTTGGCCGGTAACCCACTCGGATCCTCATGCCCATTCTCGATATCCATAATCGCAAGCTCTTGTGAGTCAGTAACTTGGCGACGGATCTCCTCCGAAATCATCGACGAATAGGAATCAGGACTGATCCCCAGGTCTTGACATAGTTGGGTGGCAAAGTATTCCGGGGTTATGAGGTTTTCTACAACCGCATATTAGAGTGAAGGTTAGATTGAAATCCCCCGGTAACCAACGCACCAACCTTTTGACTTACCGTTAACGTTCCACATGAAACAGTCGCGTATTCTGTGCTTTTCCGTCTCGAATTCTATCCGAATAGGGACAAGATGACTGGGTCTAATTGAGCTGAAGTCTACGATATCCTCCTCACTGTGGCGCAAAGGAAAAGGCCCGGGGGCGAAGCAATTCAAGTCAGTCGCGCCGCGGCCGTGGGGAGCGGGAACAGGAATGATTCAAAACGCGGAGCCAGGGGCTTGCTTTACTCACAAATCAGGTGGATAAACACTAGTTTCCGGATTCATGTGCTTGCTTCTCAGTCTTTCCCCTGGAGGTCTTTCACCCAACCAACTCCAATTTTCCTGCTGATCCTCTTTCACCTTTTCCATAGCACCCCCCGCGGGCTTCCTTCTCCGACTATCATCATCATCATCATCCAAATCGTCGTCTTTCCCATCCTCTGCGTAGTTTACTCGTTTTCGCGTTTGTCGACCAAATCGATTCACTTCCCATCCAGTCGGTGTAGCGGATCCTCCATCACCCCCACTACCGGTAACGTGAAAGTGGCCTTCCTTGGGTGCTCCAGTGATTTCTTTTGGTTGCACGAGAAGTGTTACACCGGTCTTGATTCGGGATTCATAAGTCGTGAACAGGGACTGAGATAAGGGATATCCAACATCATTCCCGCGACCTTGTCGTCGTTGTAAAGGAGGTTCAGCAAAGAGCTTAAGAGGGCCAGGTGGATGGAGACCCCACGAGGAAGGTATGGGGTTCGGACGCGGGTGACTGGCGAACCCTTGGGAAGGCACGGCCGGTCGTGAGGCGTGTTGCATTGCAGGCGAGGGAGCAGACGGTGTGCCCGATGATTGACGCATGCGAGGGGGGATAGCAGTGCTGGAGGAAGACGCTCGAGTAAATTGGGGAGTCGAGGAAGCCATTCCTAGAAAGAGCGGTGCAGGGGAGGTTCCTATTCTTGTAGTTTCGCGTCCGGTGAGGAGTTCCACTTTAGAGATCCAAGAAGGAAGGCCTAAGCAATGTAATTTTGTGAGAATGTTTATGCTACTCTTCACCTCTGATTTCTACCAAATTCAGAATATCAGGTGGAATTATACGACATGTGGAGAGGGCAGCCAGCCCAACTTCCGTCAGCTGTGGTCGTTTTTGTTTTGTTGGTTGGTGGATCGACTGAGAAACACGCGATTAAGACCCACACAGCATGGCATTGGCAGTGAGAGAGACCAAGGGGGGGGGAGAGTTGAGACAAGGGCCACGTCCCACCCACGTGAAAGCGGCGCGCGTGACGAACTCCCCCGCACCTCGTACCTGTTTGGGACTGACAGTCGGCGGGATGTGATACAGACATGCAGGTTTCGAGCATAATGAAACAACGTTCATCAACCATAAATCAATACATTGATATGAACATAGTCGACCGATGGATAGCTAAAAAAGCTTTTCTGCGACGCCATGAAGATGCCACCATGATACTCCGTCAAATCGCGCGGATACGTGCTCTCTTCCCGGTCGCATCCGCCTTTGTTCCGAAGTCCCCAAAGTCCCGACTCTTCCTTCTATTCTTAATCTCCGCTGTCTCCCTTTTGATCTTGGTCAATCCTCGACTGTACCATCTCTCTCCAAGAGAGGTCATTCCACTCCTCCCTTCTACCCATCAATCAGTGCAGTTAGAACATGCCCTTGCCACAATCAACCGCAATCTTACGTCCTTGTTCGCGCAACATGGCAAGACTGCGCCCGAACCCGTGTTCCCAATTCAGGCACTAACAGAGGCACAAGAGAAGCGATATTCCTTACTTAAATCCTCAGACTCCGATGAAATCTTCATTTTCACGACCATTGTCCGTCAAATCGAAGATCAAGTCGTGGATTTGCTCTCTGCTATCACGGTGATCGTTTCGGTTCTCGGCTCGGAGAAGGTCGCATTCTCGATTCTAGAAGGACCCTCTGACGATTTGACTCCATTGGCACTTTCGGAAGGCCTCAAACCACATCTATTGGCGCTAGGTGTGCCTTTTCATCGGGTGAAGATCACCACAGATGCACCGACCATCGATTTCAATACGGGCAATCGGATCGAGCTCCTGGCGGAACTTCGAAATCGAGCGATCGAACCGCTCTGGCAGGATCAAGAATGGAAGAATGAGAAGATCAAACAGGTCATTTTTTTCAACGATGTATACTTGAAAGCCGAGCATGTACTCGAGGTGATGTATCAACATGAAGTCAACGGAGCGGATGTGAGCACAGCATGGGACTGGTATAGACGTGAGCCTGCTTGGTACTACGATATATGGGTCGGACGCACTGTGAGTTTCTTCCAACTCCCTTGGCACGGTACATATCTTTGACTCGTCTTCCTCTCCGTAGATCGACACCGGAGACCTCTTTTACTCGATTCCCAACCCTTGGTGGACCGCTTCTGAGGAGCTTTTCCCCGACTCGTCCGCGACACTGGGGGCTTTCCAAAACTTGGATCCCTTCCAGGTCTACTCATCTTGGAATGGCTTAGCCGTCTTGAACCCTCGACCATTCTTGCCACCGCACAACGTCCGGTTCAGGCGATCTCAGCAGGCTACAGATGAAGGCGACTTTGACGAGTGTGCATCGTCCGAGTGTACTTTAATCTGCACCGATTTCTGGAAGAGCGGGTTCGGGAAGGTTCAGGTGGTGCCATCTGTCCAGCTGGCATACGAACGAGATGTATCTATACAGACCGAATACAAAATGCAGGAACAGAGGAAACGCCTCGGATGGACGCAGGGTGTTCCTCCTTCGAAAGGAAGGTTCGACAGATCCCTCGAGTGGAAAACCAAGTGAGTCAACCCGCTGTCTCTATTTATGAGCGGGATTGCTGACATTTTGCACTTCCGACGCGGCAGACCTCCACCGAAGGTACGGTGCAACTCTTGGCCCGAAGTAAATGGATTATCAGGAAATGTATGGGAAAAGACTGAGTGGATCGACCCATGGCCAGGATACAAGTCATAATGGACCGCCTAGACCCATTGCCATATTATACACTTGCTTCACCTACGTGAATATCGCCCACTCTCAGCCTCGTCCATCCCTGCTTGTGTTGAATTGTCTTCTTGTAGCCCTTCCTTCGCTTCTTCTTGAGCGTCTTCTCCAAAGGACTCTTGGTATGCTCCAATACAGTCAGATTGCACCTCACGAACTCGTTCGGCAGAGTCCTGATCTCCTCCTGCATCACGAATTCGCCTTTTATTCTTGGTGTTTGCGGAGCTCTGAGGATGTGCTCACGTGTTCCTACTTCAAGAATTCGGTTGAGTGACAGAAGGGATCCAGGAGTGGGCTGGGATTTCAGAAGAGGTACTGTGAGGATGTCGGTAGGGTGGAGGAGGTAGTTTCGGCTGTGAAGACGAGCAAGGACCCATCGTCCTGAGGATGCAGTCGAGGTCCGGTTGATAATGGAAATCGCGGACGGGGTGTCGCTGGGTAGATCTGCTGGTGATGCAGCGGATGTGAGAGGTGGGAGAAGAGGTTTGATGTTTGAAGAAGCAGGGGTTGATACTTGGAATGTTGCGTAGGTCCTTCCAGCGAAGGGCAGTCTGGAGGAGCAGCTTGAGAGAGTGCTTGGGCGCTGTGATTGGGTAAGAAGATTGGAGCAGGCTGTTGGGCGAAGGCGGAAAAGAGAAAGAATAGAAGCGAGAAGAAAGTGTTGTAGTCCCATTTCAAGATCAGCACTGAAGTCAGTCCCTTTGAGGTTTGATACTAAACTCACCCTGCTTAAGGCTCTTGCATGAGAAGGAGGATGCCATTTTGGGTGCGTGGCTCTTGCGGATGTGAGCAGATGGTGGTTGGCGCGGACGAGTGATACTTAGCCCCTTGTAGGAGGGATCTTGATGATGATCTTTATGGCGGCCCTCTTGTAATACGAGACTCTTGACTTCAGCGTTGCCTAATGAAGTTGTAGGATACCCCAGCCGATACCGTTAGTCAAGACCCGAACACAACCAACTTTTTCGAGAACCCCTCCATATCGCGCCGAGGAGGCAGGACAAGGATCTCAAATGGGTGGGGAGGGGAAGAATGTCAATACCGCGGAAGACGTACTTTCATGGAAGAATAGAAGGTCTCATTCTGCGGAAGATTAAGTGCTTGTGAAAGAAGACCCGCGGTGTGTAGTATTGCCCCCCCACCTTTCAACGGCGCGACCTGCGATCGAGTCGTCATCGAAAATCAAAGGCGGACTCCTGTTCGGGAGCAGACGACGGTGGTACCAACGGAGGCTTGCGAGACCTTTCAAGATTTATCCATTAATATTGACCACTTGATCACAAGCTGAAATAGTATCAAATTGCTCAGATTAGGAGATCCCAATTAGACGCATGAATGTACAACCCACTCTTCGCCATAGTAGAACCCGATCTGTTGCGTTAAACAATGCCGAAAGCAGGCAACAAAACCTCGTCGGCGTCGTCCGCCACGAAAAAGAAGCAAGCTAGAAAGGCCGGGAAGGATGCTCCCATTGAACACCCACCGCAACGTGGTCAAAAGGTGAAGGGTATGAGTAAAGCTGAGAAAAAAGCACTCAAGAATGGTCCCAAAATCTTCGTCCCGCCTCCAAAACCGCCACAACCCGCATTGCCAGATCCCCTCGATGCCCAAGGACTGGCTAGGACTTTGCCCGCAGAATTGGTTGTCGTGCTGAGGAGACTGGGCAAGAAGGATCCAGTGACCAAGAGAAAAGGATTGGAAGAACTGAGAGATGGGTGGATCACCGTCGCTTTGACCGGTGGTTCGGCCCCATCGGACGGTGCGGATCTGGAAATGGAGTTGAAGGAGTTAGCATTGATCGAGGCTTTACCTGTTTGGCTGCATCATCTCCCGTCACTCCTGCTTTCACCGGCACACCGTCTTCTATCACTTCAAACACAGACGTCTCTCCTTCAACTTCCTGCGGTCCGCGACAGTCTCATCAATACGCTCAATCTTGGGCTGCTACCAGGAGAGCGCCAATGCAGAGATATCGTTGGTACCTGGCTCTTTGCCGCAGTAGAGGAAGGCAGAAGAACGACGGGTCCCGGCCGAGACGCATTGGCAGCATTCCAGAAGGTTTCCGATTGGCAAGCTACAGTGCAAGACGAAGGCAATAAAAAACTCGTCATGGTTGATCATCTCGCTAACCTGACTGAATTCCTCAGTCTCGCCATTCTCGATCCGGCTGAACTGCATGCTCAGATACACCCGCCGACGCCAACTATCTCGGAAACCCAACCCGGTTCGGGACGAAACACACCTTCGAGGACGAACGCCTCGAATACAAAAGGCGGCTCGAAAATGGCACACCCTTTCATTAGTGAAATGTCATCGGCCACTTATGAAGCTCAGGCCGCAGATGAGAAAGCTCAAGCTGAAGCAGCAGTGGACGAGGAAGAACTTTTGAATCGGTACAGACTCTCTGGCGTCTTGAGCCTTACATACGTGCTTCAGTCAATGTCGGGTGCAAAGGTAGAAGGTCCGTTGGAAAATTTACTGAGGAACGAAGCATTATGGGATCTGTTCTCGATTGCCCCACCGCCGGTCCGAAGGGCAATGTATCCGCTATTGCAAACGCTCACTCAACAGCATCTCGAGTTCGTAAAGCTATATCTTGTTCCGATTGTCGGATCAAGAATCCTATCGACTGTTTGGAAGGAAGAAGATGGATCTGTTTGGCGCGGCGGTATGGTCAGCGAGGCATTAGTCCTGTTCTTGACCAAGTTTAGAGAAGTCTGGCTCCTGGAGGGCGACACAGCTGCCCCAGAAGATGAGGGTGAGGACGACGTGGAAGCCGACGACGATTCAAGTGCAGACGAGAACGAAGACTCCGGGAATGACGAAAAAATGCCGTTGGCGGCGCCTCTTCCGTTCAGGGTAGGCCATGCCGCATTAGAGGATCTCCTGATCTACTTGCAACGTGGTTGCAATGGCTTCCCAGCCGAAGGCTACCCAATTTTGCTCGTTATCATCTCGACCATCCCCGAGCAAATCTTGTCACTTTCTGTTCCTTCTATCAGCAGATTGTTCAACTCTCTGTGGGCAGCAATCGACGCTCGGCTTCTCGCGTCTCAAAGCATCGGCAACACGGCTGCTCCCATTCTCGACGGGCTCAATGCGATTATGGATTCTCTGGTCTATTTGGTCGTCAAAACGACCAGAGTGGCTGGAACTGTCGATGAAGATGTGACAGAAATCCAATCCTGGGCAGTTCAGGAGTACAGGCGAATTTGGGCTGATGGTATCATTCCTGAGCTCTCGAAACTGGTCCGCATGGATCGCTCGATGATGGGCGAGAAGAGGACGCCGGCGGGTCGAGCAGCTACCGCAGCTGCACAGGCTCTTGGGAGACTGGCTGATTCGATCCCCGATATGGCAGGCGAAGCATTTGATCATACCTGCGACTTACTTGAAGAGGTGTTCTGTCCTGGATCCGAGATCATTGCAGGTCTCAAACCTGACAACCGACCTATCTTATTAGGACGATTTCACGTTCCTATCGAGGCTTTGCGGGAAAACCTGGGAGATAAGCTGGGAGCGACTAGCAAGACTGACGAGTTGATCCACAAAGTCGTTTGTAAAGTCTTGGACTGGTTGGAGGGAGTTCAGTTTTCCCCCGACATGCCGGCGGAGTCGATCAAGGAAACCGAGTACTTCCTCAATTTCTTTGCGTCGCTTCTCAACCGCTTCCCGCAAGCACTGGAAGCAGACCACCAGGCACAAATCCGGTTTACAGCCTTCTTGACCGAACGGGCGACTCTGCTTACTTCCCTGACCGACACTAATATCGTCGGCCCTCTTTACCTTTCATTCTTCAATCTGCCGAGGTCGTCTTCGGCTGGCCAGCAAATGTGGCAAACCATATCTCAGGCGGTTGCTTCTCGACCGAAAAGCCAACCCAAACGATACGAAATCGCTCTGGCTTTCACGTCCAACTGGAGACCCAGTTCACAGCGCAATCTGAATTCAGAGGGAACGGCCTGGGCCATCGTTTGTGACGACGCTTTGGCTCTTGCGCTTGAGCCGTCCAAATCCGGATCGTCGTCGGCCAAGGTCTTCGTCATGCAATGCCTTTCTGGAGGGAACGATATTCTGACAGGAGATGACATCGACCAAACGCTGATTCTCACAGCCACTGCTATCCATGGGCAGATTGAGGATGCCTTGTTTGCCAATGAGTCAATTGACGCCGAGAAGCTATTGAACTGCCTCGAAATTTATGAACGAGGTTTCGTCGACCGGGCTGAGGCTGTCTTGTCATCAGATGTCCATCGACCTACGCTCCTCGATTGCGGTTTGCTCGCCAACGCTGCCGATCTCGTTTTGCAAGGCAACTCACTCGCGACGCAGGTAAAGGAGGTTGCTGGGCGTGTATGGCAGAAGGTAGCATCATTTGGCTCTTCAGAATCGCAGAATCAAGTCATGAAGGAGGCCACCCAACGACTCATTGAACTCATCACTTCCAGAGGATGTTCCCTTCACCCTTCGACTATCATTGAAACACTCAGCCGGGGAGGGCTCTCCACTCTCACACTGGCGGACATTCTTCCACACCTGAACGATGGACTTGCTTCTCATCTTGAACAGCCTTTGCCTCCGCAACTGTCTCTTGTGGTGGACGACCTCCTGCCATACGAGGCGGCCGAAGGCGGGTCGTCTAAGCTCATGTTGTACGACGGAGTTGGTAGGTCCAGCTATGCTCGCTGCATCGAGGCGGCTATCTCACTTGCCTACGGAGATCTTCCGAGCCTGCAGGCGAATACACGAATCCTCTACCATATCGTCGCCTGTTCTCGATTGGCCGGTGATGAGCTTGCCTGTAAGGGAGGATCCCGAAAAGTGTTTGGAGGAGATGTTCAAACGGAGTACTTGGAGCAAGTCATCGAAGTTTCGGAACGTCTACTCTCGTATTGCACCGCAAGATCAGACGCAGGATCTGCAGTCTGGCACCAAAACACGATTGCAGGCCTGCAGAAAAGGCAACTGGCCGGCGGCATCATCGAGGAACTGCTCCTCGAATTCACCGATCCTGCCAACTCTTCCGACGTAAGTGTTCGCAACTTGCGGGACTTGATCGATCGGATCCTTCGAAGTGTCAGCGATAATGCCGTGGCCGAAAGGTGGTTTATGTCTGGCTACTCGAACTTTGATCGACCCGGCCAGGAGTCCATCTCCAGGGCTATCTGCTCCTCTGCCAGCCGGCACCTCAGCAAGTCACCTCGCCTTGACCGAGCTCGTAATGAACTCGCAAGCAACCTGACCGGTATTAAGGACACTCAAGCCAACACTCAAGGCTTGAAACTGCTTCGACTACTGCCGTCTATCGCCCCTGGCAAGGACTCGGGTGACGAATTTATCCCAGCCCAACGAACTGTGTTTCTGATGCAACATCTCAACTCCTGGTTCCTTAGCGAAGACGAGGCAGCTGACGACATCTGCGAAGAAGTCGAGGCTAGGATGGCTATGCTGTACAGTGAGCTAGTACCAGTGATTCAATGTGTCACGGGTAGTCACTGGGACTCGATTTTTGACATGATTGCAAACAATCTAGAGTCGTCGACCTTGGACGATCCGAGTACCTACAATATCCTCTATTCTACTTTGCTTCTCCTCAGCCAAATCCACAACCTGTCTCAGAGTAACAAGGCCCTCAGAGAAATCTGGACCGACAGACAAGCTCATTGCACCGAGCTCATCCGAATTCTCACCACATTACGTTCAGATACGCCGGTATGCTTCGCGTCGCAGAGATTGCTAGGCATGATCGTGAGCATCCTTGACGAGACACCATTGACGATCCCAGAAGAACATGTCGGAGAACTTTACCGTCTTCTCAGTTTTACACCACTCTTTGTTCAGCGAACACTCGTGCAGCTTCTCACTCAGTCCGTACACCAGGTTACCGAGAAGCTCGTTATCGACTTAGAGTCAACCATTGACCAGGACGATGAGACCAAGCTACCTGAGCTTCCGGAAGCCCTCATCACTGAAGTCACCTCTGAATCTTCAGACGGTGAGGTAGGCAACCTTTTGGCATGGCTCCTTGTCTTTGCACATTTTGATCAAGCATCTACGGGACTCCGAAATGCTTACATCGAGCAACTTCGACGGTATGATGTTATTGGTAGTATGCTACTCCCCTCGATCATGCAGCAGCTTCGTGGTACGCTTGTCAAAGGCAAAACCAACGAGCCAGCACCGTTTTCTGTCGACGAATTCCATGTCGACCTCATGGAAGAGGCCGATGACTTTTGCTTGACGAGCTTGAGTGCCCATGTCTTCTACCGCTCCCTCCAAATGACTCCAACGCTGGTTCGAGAGTGGTTCGAGTCCATCAAGGATAAGCAGGCCGCAAATACCTTCGGCACCATCATCAGTCGACACTTCAGCCCTGCCATTATCGAGAGCGAGTTGGCTGTGCTCAAGGTAGTAGGCGCGACTTCGGAGCTCGAGGACGAGAATATGACAATCAAAGTGATTAGCGGGGCGCCCGAGATCAACGCCAAATACATTATTGACGAACAGCCTTTGGAGATCTCGATCAAGCTGCCGAGCGATTTCCCCCTGAAAAACGTCGAGGTGAAGGAGTTGAAGAGGGTCGGAGTTACTGAGGCGAAGTGGAGAGGGTGGCTGCTGAATGTCCAGCAGATGATTATGTCCAGGGTGAGAATTCGATGCTGCTGAGACATGATGGCTTCATCATGTTCTGTCAATTGCTAATCCCACTCGCATGCTCTCTCCACAGAATGGTCTCATCCTTGACGCTCTTTCTGTCTTCAAGAACAACGTCACTCTGCACTTCGAAGGCAAGACAGAATGTGCGATTTGTTACTCGATCATTTCGGTGAACGACCGATCCCTGCCTTCCAAGTCTTGCCCGACTTGTAAGAATAAGTACCACTCCGACTGCCTGTTCAGTTGGTTCAAGTCGTCGAAGGGTCAGAGCTGTCCTATGTGTCGATCAGAGTTCAACACTGGTGGTACTAGTGGTGGCGGTGGACATTCGAGTCGTCTAGCTGCTTTGAGAGCGGCGAATGCGGAAGCACTGGAACGAGAAGAGGAGGCGAGGATGCAGGCCTTTTTGAGGATGAGAGGTCTGTTGGATGATATGCATCAGATGGCTCGGGAGTTCGATAACGAAGGTGACGGGGTCGGGGATGGTGACGCCGACTCGGACAACGAGGAAGTGAGAATGCCGGGTGGGGATCAACCGTTTTAAGTCAGAGTCAGGTGCAATAGGAAGACGGTAATGACAATTTGCACTATACTGTATCAAACTAGCATTGCACCATTGAATATGAATGCCAAACATTGCATGAGACGTCGATTATCGCTTTGACGATCTTCAACACGTAATCTAATCCCGCTTTCTTGACCCTTGCTTACGGCAGGTTTATCCGATACCCGTCCGTCCCATTCCCGCCATGTTCGTGTCCACACGCGCTTGTAACACAAGGAAGTCAGGGAGGGGATCGCGGCAACGGGAGGGAAAGAAAGGGGGGGGGGGAAGGCTAAGGCTGTGTCGAGGCTACAAGCACTGTTCCTCAGCAGCGAATGATGAACTGTTTTGTGTGTTTGAATAGCTAACAGAAATCCATATCCTTATGTTCATCTCGCATTCAATTTCTCCCATGGGATTTCAACCTCGTATCAGACAGATGCTCGTATCTCCATCAGTTGAAGAGAGGAAGCTCGACATCTGGAAGGACTAGCGACAACAAGGGTACCACACTCTTTTTCTCCCTTTCACCATCACCCGACATCGCCACCCCCAACCTCCTCTGCACAATGTCGAACTACCACACCTCGCAAGGCCCTCCGGGGGGTCGCCCGTCTGAAGACCCAACAGCTCGTCATGATACGGGTGCGTATCCCAAGCATATGTACGACGAATACGACGAAGAGGATGAAGAGACTCAGCGTTGGCGAATACCATCGCAAGCTACGGGCGAGTATCTAGATGATCCGAGCTATGACCAACGTCACTCTCGAAATGCGGCAGCCACGGATGCTCATGGTTCAAACCAAGCCGGGCAGTACCAGGATGATCCTTTCCGTAGCAGAAGAGTTGGAGCAGAGGATGCAGAGGAATTTGACGTCGCTGCCGATTTCAATAACGAAGGACCGAGGTACTCGATGAAGTACGGTGGTGGACCAGCCATTGGTGGAGTACGACCTCATTCCGGTCGAGGACTTGCTCAACTCACAGACGACGACCGAGCGCATTCGATATACGATCCATCCTATTACTCGGACTTGGCACCCCTCCGCCCTAGCGGCTCCAGAAGTAATAGTGGTGGACAGGTACCGAGAGGAGGACCAAAGTCAAAATCGATGATGAATGCAGATCCGATGGCTGTCGAATTGATCACTGTACCGGCATTGGGAGCAGAGTGGGGTGCAGATGAGGTCCAAGCATTATCGAAAAAAGGGAAGAAGGCAGTCAAGTCTGACAAAAGAAGCAGGAAGTGGATCGAGTTCAAGAGGGATCAAAGGGGGTTGTGTGGCATCCGATGGTTGACAGCGCGGGTCCTCGTTTTCCTAGTTTTCTTTCTGGTTATTGCGTAAGTTACCTTTCATCCACTGTTCGGACTAGGTCCCCTGCCAAAATCTTTGCGTTCAAAGTTTAGCTGATTTGATGTTCTCTTCACGAATATCCAGAATCGCCCTCGTCCTCTTCTTCACCATCCCACGAGCCCCTTCCTTCTCTTTCCCATCCGGTCAAGTCTTTTCAGTGCAAGAACCCACCGTCTCATTCTCTCGAGCACCCGCCGCCAATTTCTCCTTCACAGGCTCACTCGAAATGATCGTCGATGCGTCTTCTTCCTATCTTCCCGTGCATTTCAACGACCTAGCCATCACGGTGTACGATGTTAACACGAACAAGATCATTGGGACGGGTGATTGGAAGAACCACGTCGTACCTAAAAGCGATTATCATTTCGTGACGTTTCCTATAGACTTTTCATACACTGCTATCAATGCAAGTGACACAACCTGTGAGTGCTGCCCACGAGAGGGGGGGGGAGACAAGGGTCCATTCAATTGGATATGGTGGCTAACAAGTTTTTTTTTGTGATCATCGACTCAATTGTGATCCCTTCCAGGGCTGGATATGTATGATGCATGTGGACATATCTGGCCAGGCACGACCAGACCAGGTACGTTTCACCCCCCCCCTTCTCTTATCGAAGCCTCCGCTTTGATCCCACTTACATATACTAACACATAACCCCGCCCTTTTCTACAGACCTCGACTTCCGCGTCGTTCTCCACATGGACATCAAAGGACTTGTCTCAAAACCTTCGACGTCGGCAACTGTGACTGGTCTGGCGTGCCCCTTCGAGCTGCCTGGGAACGGCGTATAGCGTAGTGTGCAGTGTCGTGAGCCTCGAAAGAGGCGATAAGCAGGTCGAAAAATGTCGTTCAAGCAGGCTTTTGTACTACATATGTAGATTAGATATGACTCGAGATCAAACGAAGCGAAACGAAACGAAACGAAACGAAACGAAACGAAACGAATGGCGGGACGGACAATATACGGACATTGTGTCTTCTTCTGCTGATTTCTTGGCCTTCTGAAATTCTTTTCCTCTGATTTTCCCGATTGTCCCCCCAAGATCTTCGGCAGATCCATCATCTGTCAAACAGAAATGCTGACAACGCGACCGTAACGTCAGTCGTATTCTCTTTCTCTCCCATCGGCTACCCCAGACCAAGATTATGAAATCTTCGCGGCGATCTTGTTATTTTCTGATTGAAAAGTCGAACTTCTTACACGCGGCTTGTGGTCATGTTCGTGCCATATCCTCGTTCTGAAAAGAAAGAAAGAAAGAAAGACATGGAGAGCAAAACAGTGCACACCACACAAACAAGAGCTCATCGCGATTACTTTCCTCTTTTCGGCCCTTTCGTTCCTTCCCTGCATGCTAAGCATGAGATGATTAGCAGTCCCCGATCCAGAATGGAGGGTATTGTCCTTGTTTCGAGAGCTGATAGAATGTGCGTTATGGTTGTGGACAGTGGTGGAGTGTGATTGAAAATGCATCCTGGGAGTGGTTGAGCTGAGCTAAGTCTTAAGCCTTCGAAATATTCAATGAGACTGTATTTCACATCCGCGTGTACATCCGTGCTATTGAGACCATCGAAGACCGGAACATTGATGGATCTTAACCCTCATCATTGTGACGCTCGGTCTCATTCGACAAAATCAAAAGGGAACCTAGAAAGAGAAAAAGTCTAGCGGCAAGAGCTAGAGTGGAGTGCGCTCGTCGTCGAAGGGGGTTGATTATTTGGCAATGTGCGTCATTCGATCCTAACCCAGCTGAGCTGAGGACACCAATCGTCACTTGACGTCGAGTCCCTTGATTACCCAGGGAACAGAAAACACGCACAAAGGGCGTTGGTTTAAATCGATGTCGAGGCAACATACGATATACGATATACAGGTGCGCAAAAGAGTAGTCGCCAGTGTGACCTGCACCTAATCTAACCTGAAATGTAGTCGGTCGCGACCTGGATCCATCGCCTCAAGTCACGTGGACGAAACCCTCTACTCCTGTTCGAAATTTCTGTAGAATCTGCGCTACGCTACTCTCCCCTTTCCTATCCGGTCCGACGTTTTCCGTTGCGCTCTCGCCCGCCCTGCCCCGGGCCGCCCCACTGCTCCTCCCATGAATCCCACTCCCCCACCCCCCCGCCCCGCCCGCCTCCTCGTGCACGTTGCGACCCATTCCCAAGTTCTGTAGCCGCCGAGCCCAGGCCGCACCGACTCACCCAGATTAACCTGCCATGCGCCCGAAAATCCAGATACAACGGAGACCCGCCCCCCCCCCCCCCCCCCCCCCCC